>VZRW01007483.1:523-40735 GCA_013398125.1 Aegotheles bennettii | reverse complement strand
GATTAAGTTATCATAGTGTGGTTCTTCTACTGTAGTCCTAAACATAGAAGAGGGCATCTGTCTTTAAAGAGGACAGATTTATGCATGTGAATGGCTTGCCAAAGATTGTAGAGACAAGTACTGAATCTGAACTCCGAACCTGAGAGCTATTTGAACACCTGATTAATTTAATTTTGGAAATTTCAAGTTATTGAAATACTGTGTTATAATGAACAGCTTCAAAGTCTCTGTTGACCTGTAAAGTCAACAGTTTGAGGTTAAACTAAACAGTCCTCCTCTCCCTCTCCCTCTCCCTCTCCCTCTCCTCTCAAATGAGGCTTCCAGTGTTCTGGTTTTAAAAGAGGAAAGAAAGTGTAAATTTTTAAAAAACATTATGCTTTGAACCCAAATTAAAAAAAACCCAAACACTTTAAACATGCTAGTTTATCTGTTGTCTGCTAATTTATTTTTTGTTCCTAAAATGGAAAGAATTTCCTAAAAATTAAATGTGTTATTGAAGTAGAAAACTTAATCTACATTTTTTGTCAATAACAATGTTGAAGGAACTATTTCATCGAGTTCTGTTAACGCAAAAACATTCTCTCTTAGGCTGTGTGTTTCTCCCTAAGGCGGTGTTTCTCATCTGGTGACTTGAGACCCTTGGGATACAAAGTCAGAAAAGGCAATTAGATGGGTGTTGAAAATTTTATTGCAAACTAAACTAAATAAATTTCTATTGTTCCAGTCCTTGCACATAATATTCCTTCAAGGACAAAGTATTTTTTAAAATCTTTTGTGACATGAATACGGTGCATACATGCAAAATAGTTATTTAGGCTTGTCACTGTTAACAGTGATCTATCAGCTATATTTTATACTTTTTTTTTAGAGTAACTGAAAAGGAAAAAATTCAAATGAAAATTGTATGAAAGAAAACAGTGTCATAAGGGAAGACAACACACACAGAGATGTATTTTTGTAAAGGATTTGTCATGAAAAAACTTTTGAAGTGATGTGTCCAAAAGACATGCTGAAATATTACCATACTGTTATATTTTCATAACAATGTTGTCGTAAATATATTTAATACATCTTAATAAATTTCTCAGTAAGCTAACATATTTTCTTTAGATTGTAGCATTATGTTTTTATATCACACCATCCAATATCACTTTGCAACCCTAAAAACTATGCTATAAATTAGAAAAAAATATAAACTATAAAACATGAGGCTTCTCAAAGCACAGCTACATTCAGTCTAATACACATCCAGGGATCATATGGCCTCTGTAGCAAACACAAAATCAGTGTCCTGCATCTGAATCATGGAGTCACTGAACAACACACTTAAAAATATTACTTTCTATGAGATAGGTTCCTTACCATATGTTTACTGAGATATAGGGAATTTATACTTCATATTTCCATAGCTTAGAGTTTTTGTCAGTCAGCACAGTAGAATTTTTGCATCAAAGTGTATTGCTGGGTTCCATACTTATTCCTCACTTAAACATCTGCTGTTCAGGTGAGATTCGTTCTATCGAACTTTTAATCTTTTCAAGTTATGTGAGACGTATTCTACATCTGTGTAAGATGTGTTACCTAAGTAATACCACAGTCCTCAGCTGATTTACAGAAGTCTGAATTTAGTAAATTGTTATGTTGAGAATGAGCAAGGATTAGGATCACCTTCATTTCTCTTGGCTGATCTGATCAAGCATGTTAGAAAAACAATTAGAATTTTATTTTGGAATAGAAATAGGTAGTTATGACTGAATTTGCAAATGGAGTAGTAAGCTTGACTTTTGACTAGCATCTTTTGGAAGAACCACTTTTGGTCCCTGTTCAAAAGGAGTTTAGTGGTCTCACGTCCTTAAAACTTGGGATCTTATGCATATTCAAGTCCTGGGTAAATTCATTATCATTTGAGTGAGCCAGATGCTTAAATTAGTCTTAAGCCTGCTTTACTTAAGTAGTGCAAAAGAGATGTTACAGAACTATAAATGATGAATTTAAAATGCTGTTCATGAGAAGAAATCTCAGCGTAAAAAAAACCAGTTGTCACCTGTATCATTTACTTTTTATCATCTACTTTTTTGAGACAGCACTAGCAAGAACAGGGAAGAAGGCGGTATGATTCTATAGGAATCCAAAAGCCATCCCAGGAAGAAAATTGTTTCAGAAGTGTTAACACTATTAACAGAATAAAGGCATTGTTCTTTATATATGGCAGTCCTCTTATTTCTAATATAAGTCTAATAAAATATAGGAAGTGTCAGGATGACTAAAGTTCATTGTAATTGCTCAGATATGAGATCGGTTCAAAAGAATGATAAATGTTCATTGGCATAACTCAAGTGAAGTAAATAGACTTGCTTAAAGGCTGATAGAACCTATAGCCTGATAGCTCATTTGGAAAAAAAATACTATGAACAATGTACTCAAGGGAATTGGTGTACCTGCCTACATGAATACTTTTACTAACAAAATTCCTGTCAGATAACTGTGTTTATCTATATTGTATTCATATGTAACAAAAAGGGAAATCTTTGAAATCAGCTTTCTCTTTTGAAACTTTCCTATGTAACTCATCTGTATTTGTATGTGAACATGCATCTTTGAATATTAAAAAAAATAAAATAGAAGATATTGCAATAAAACAACATTTTTAAAAAGAGATCATTATACACTCTAATTTATCCTACTAACAGGTCTTGCGTTTTCTTTGTAGATTTCTGTTCAGCATGTTTTGTGGCCAACACACATTGCTTTCACCTAGATTATTAGCTTTTTCATTAGCATGTTTTATTGGATATGCTTTTAAAATCTGTTCTAGATATTAATTTAAAATCTTGCTTCTTTTTTTTAGTTACACTCTCTTATATCAATGCAAAATAAAAATAGGTAGTAAATTGCTTATATGTTAAAATATTTACTTATTTTGATTATAAATGAATATGAATGTCACACAAAAGTAGCTCAGTGAATATACTTCAAATCACTTTACTATGTGTGTGTATATATGTGTATATGAATCTAATTACTCTGAGTTTAAAAATTAAGGTATTTGGATTTGAGTTACGTTGTTTTACCTCCATCTTCCCTATAATCTTGTTTACCCTCTTTTGTCATCTTCACCTTGAGTTGAGTTCCACCCTCTTCCCTTCTGGTTGGATCTTACCAAAGAAGATGGGAGAGATTGAAAGGGTAGAATCTTTCACTCTTCATTGAACTTATAATATGCTCTGTTACAGAGTATTCAAATGTAATAATACCCCTAGTGACATAGCACAAACCTTTTTATTGCCATGTGTCTGACATGCCTATAAATGCAATGGGCATGTATCTGTCCCTCAAGTCCTCTGATTGTCTGTATCACAACAAGTAATTGATCACTTAGTTGTCACCTCTTGTGTTCATGATTTGTGCTATTGCCTTCTCCACTAGGCTTTTTTAAACAACCTGCTTGTAGGATCCCTCAAAGATTTAGCTCTGAACTAACTAGTTCAGCCCTCCTTTCCTTTATTCTCAGATTTCTTTGGCAAGGACCTTCAACATTCAGCTTCTCCCTGTCACACAAGACTGAAACATTATGTATCTTGCGTGGGAAATCCTTTTCACCTGACAGCTACTACTGTTGTTCCTAGTTTTGCTCTTACTATGAGGGCATACATGTAGTTCATGCAAGGGTTCCTTTTAACACCCACTTCTCAACATTCTTCAGGATTCAAATCAAATGGTCCTCTTGTCTGTACATGAAGTGGAACACCCCATAATTCCTCCAAACACTTCATAGAAATGTTTGCCAACTACAGGCTCTTATTTAGATCTTGGAGATTTTGGAGATTTTATTTTCTCCTCTGTTGTCTGATCAACCTCTTACTTCCTTTTGTAAGTAGGTTTTGAGCTATGTCTTTGTCAATTGAGATTATTGTGTGTGTCTAAATGAAGGATTAAAATGCAGAGCAAACTCATTCTGAGGTGCTTGGACCACAGTTCATGCATGGTGTCTCCTATTATTGTAAGTCTCAGTGAAAATCACAAGGAGGTCCATAAAAGAAAACTGGTTGTTCACTGAAAGCTATTGCTCTCTGCTTTTCTCAACACCCACTTGCCCTGAAACACAAACCCCAGAAAATTTCAGGAAAAGGTGTTTTTTAATTATTTGGCCTCAGTCATATGTTCACCCTGCAGCTGACTACAGTAGCACTGTTAATTCCCTTGGAATATTTCTGTATTCTGTAGCATTTCAAAAGATAATTCTTCCTCTACATGTGGAGCAGAGGAAAGAGAAGGCTTTTGAACTGGTTCTCTCTTTGCAACATTCCTTATCCAGTGAGAAAAACTGAGGCCACCCTTGAGTTTCCCCGATCTCTTCTGCCATATCTATTCTTCTATCTCCTTCCCATGCAGGTATTTCATTACCCAAAACAACAGACCCACTACAATCCTCTCCTCACCGTCTCGGCCACTATGGTGTTTCTAAAGAGACTTCATTAACTTTCTTTAATATTTGCTGGAGTCAGTTCCCAAATTAAATTATATTTGACATTGTTAACTGGCGCCAGAGATCCCTGCTAGTTGCACCAGCATTCCTGGATTATGCTGATATAAAGTGACAGAGTGTGGTGTTTTGTGCAGCAATTTGTAGATGAACTTAGAAAATATTAGAATCCTAGAAGTGAGATCAATTTTTACTTACCCTGCTGAATCCTTCTTGTCTAATGAGTTTGACGGCTACTGAAAGAAACAAGTAAGCATCCAATGTAACACACAAAAAAGAATGTAAACACAGGCGTGCTTTTGATGAAGGTTTGTTCCTCAATTATTTTGCACTGTAGTACATCAGACTACTTTACACTGCTGACATGATATATACATGAACTATTTAGGAATTTTTCATTATTTGCAGTTTCCTAAAACAAAATTTGAAAGAGATATTGATGCATTGTTCACTGAAAATGAAGTGGCAGAACTACTGCTATTTACAAGTCATCTTTACTGTTTACCACCCAGCTGCAAGATGAATTACTATGTTGTGGTGATTCAGAAGCATTTGTGGCCAAAATAATCAAGGTTTCCCCATAATTACTAAAGCCATGCTATCTAAATAAAAGGACCTGTTTAGTAATCTCCTTTAGAAAGACACATACAAGGTCTCCAGTACAATTTTACGCTCTCTGGGGATTTAAAATCCTACTATTAGGGTTAAAACCAACTAACCCATAGCTAGGAGTCCTCCTCCACCTTTTTCTTCACCTTTTTCTTCATCTGTATCTCCTCAATATACAAAGGAACTTTCCATACGCAGTCGCACATACCAGAAAGCACCAGGCTGGGTGAACCAAGTACCATAGTCTTTGATATCTAGATATAACATTTGAGAGTATGTTTAAGAGATTCATATTGCTACTGCATTTTTTCCTTTCTCTATAAAGAGCTGTCTCACTGAGAAACTTTGAAAACTTGGTGTACCTGGCTGTCTATAATCTCTGTCAAATAGTTTCTTACTGTCTATCTCTAATGTTTGACAAAAGGGAAATAGTCTGATTAACCTGTGGCTATATGATTAAATTTTCAGATAAACCACCTCCAAATTTTCCTCTCCTATATCTTTATATAGTTTTATAGTCTTATTTTCTTGTAATTGAAAAAGTAGGACATGAAGATTTTCACTCAGAAATTCAAGACTGCTTTACCATATCTAATTCTGTTGCTTCAGTGATGAGATTAATTCCTATTTTTTTTATCTACAAGTCACATATGCAAATGTCTTGACTAAGTCTTTGCATCAGAAACGTTTCTGCTTCTTAGCAAGTCAAAAACATTTCCAGTCCACTGTTTCACTTTTCAATCTGTCAATGGCATCTATTTTTTACAAAAATGAGATGTTGAAAATGATGATGATGAACTAAAAAATAAGAAAATCAGTATTGTTTATCATAAAATTTCTGGATTCTTTAGGTTCTAGTGAGAGCTTACAGAAGTCTCATTTGATTCCTACAGTATTTCTGGGCATTGTACTCTACAGTCTTTTGAGGGAACATTGTTTCCCCAGAAGCGTACTGAAGAGGAGACAATCACTTACCTGTTGTTAATAATTTCCCCATATTGTAAGGCAACTTCATCAGGTAATTAAAAACAAAACACTGCCATATTTTATATCATCAGCCAGATATATCTTAGGTTTATGGTTTATTTAGTGTATAAAAATCAGATCCTTGTTTTAGCAAAGTATCTTATTGGAACATTGAACTCTGGTAGGGAATCTGTGCTTGTGAGTTGCATTTTAGCTCAGGCACATGTCCTTGCTCCTGGACTGAGTTATGCTGTAAGCATGAAGTACTGTCCTTGCTGTTTCTGGCCTTGCCTTGCTGTCAGTTCTGCACCTGAGGGAGAAATAGCCCCATGCATCAGTGCAGGCTGTGAGATGTCTGACTGGAAAGCAGCTTTGAAGAAAAGAACCTGGGGGTCCTGGTGAGCAAGTTGACTGTGAATCAGCAATGTACTCTTGTGGCAATGAAGGCTAAAATTATCTTGGGCTACATTAAGAAAAGCAAGATGGGCCCAGACTTTTCTCTGTGAAATGGCTAGAGGCAGTGGGAACAAACTGAAATACAAGAAATGCCATTTAAACATGAGAAAAAGAAATTTTGCTGTGAGACTGGTCAGGCACTGGAGCAGTTGCCCGGAGAGATTATGGGGTTTCCATTTTGGAAATACTCAAAACCTGACTGGACAAGGCCTTAACTCTTATTGACCTGTTCTAAACAAGGGGGTTGGACTAGATGTTCTGCAGGACCCCCTTCCAAAATCAGCTGTTCTGTACTTCTATAATATGGCTTCCTGATTTGACCCGGACATGCTTTGTGACTTGTCTGGCAGTCACTGGACTGCTTCCTGAACTTGACAATCATCACCAGACCTGCTCTACTTGTCTTGCTGTTGCCCTCGTTGGTGAGGTTATTGCCCCATGCCTATCATACTGTCACCCTCAGCTCCTTGGTCATCTTGTGCAGCTGCTGGCCCTTGCTATTTTCTGACTCTGAGTTGTTGCAGACTCTTGACCCTTGAGCAATAGGTTGGTCAACAGTGTTATTTGCAACATATTTGCGGATCAGTTACACCTCCATTTTTTGCCTTAAATGCAAAATTATCTGTACTAGAGTTTTCTCCATGACTACTCCCAGATGTCTTTTTGATTGCATGGTTGGGAAAGTTTATGTGTGTTTTCATATATCTCTTATGTCTGATGGAGTCCTCAGATAAATCAGGACAAGGCATTGCCAGCTCAGGGTCCTGTTTTTCAATGGGATCTAACTTACCACCGACAGTGGTAAGCCTATAAATCATTATCAAACTGATCCTTGCTTTATCTTTGAAATTTTGTTCCTGAGTGGGACTCTTTCTTATAGCAGAATGAGAAATAATATCTTGCATAATAGTTTTTAAGGACAGCGTTTCTTAGAACATACTCAGGGTTGTGTCAGGTTTTCACTTCAGAAAATTAGTCTGTCAGCATCTCCCCTTCCAATTTCCTTCTTTAGGCACAATTTGCTCTTTTGTATTTCTAATAAAAAACATTTAGAAAGATTTTTTCATGTATTTTGTGTCTATTACAGAGCACAACTCAGAACTGGAATTTTCAATGTAGGGAATTTCTCACTAGGTAACTGTATTGTATGAGGAATTGTTATGAGATAGCTAAAAAGGAACTCTTGACACAATTGACATCCATTTAACCAGAGCTCAGACACTACTGGTAGTATTGATCTGAAATATCTCAATAACTGTGATTTATAAGCTTGCCAAAAAGACATCCATTCATACTTTTACTAAGTGTGATTCTCTTGAATCATGCAGCTGTTGGGTTTTTTTAAACAGTTGTCATTGAAAATAAATTTTGTCAATGCCTTGAAAGCTTCCCTCATGTTAGACTTCACAGAAGGTGTTTCACCTTTATCTTATATTAGCAATTAAGACAGGAATATAATCCTGGAAATAGAAAATCATGTAAACATTTAAACTGGTTTTAACTTTGTTACTTAGCAAGATTTTCAGGATTTGATGTTCCTCTTACTAAGCACCTACAGCTGGTCAGGAGAGAAGAGAGAAGAACATGGGTGTGGCTCTGGGTGATATGGTTTAGTGGTGATATAGGTAGATGGTTGGACTGGATGATCTTAAAGGTCTCTTCCAACCTCAAAGATTCTATGATTCTATACTAAATTTAAATAGGGAAAACTATTTTTTTTTTTTTAGTACTTATAACCCAAATCCAGGGTTCGTTCTCTACATTTCTGAGGAATGAATTTTATCCCTTTTTGCATTAATTGCAGTGGTCAGTAGTTGAGTTTGCCTGATCCATTCCAAACCGCTTGTGATTTTTGTCTTGGAGTCTTGTATTATTTCAGCTGTCATGGTTTGTGTTGTACACCACATCATTAACCAGAATGTCTATTTAGTACAAGAATTAAGTTTTGTTCCTTTAATTACTTAAGTACTTGTTCCAAGTGGTTGTACTTGGAGACTTTTGCTTATGCCAGCTTTGGAGTCTCATTATGCTCTAGGGAAGATCTATTATGTTTTATATATTTAAAATCTTTCATATGTTTACATTTTATATATAAGTACAAAGTAAACATGTATTTTTTAAATATTTTATATTTCATATTTAAACTAGAAAAGAGAAGTTAAAGTGAATATTCAAATTTTCAGGTCATTATCTGCTTAAAAGATTTAGACACTTGTACAAAAATATGCCACATGTTTAGCACTGCTGATTACCAATTAAAGAACTCGAATTTCACATAGTCACTGAATCTGTAGCCATACATTTGTTGTAAGTTTTTTTGAAGATACATTTGAAGCTTAGACTTAAAATCCATGGTATATATTTTTTTCAGTTTATGGTTCACTTTCACTGAATCGGGTTGACTATTATTGGAATCTGCTTCTGGCCAAAAAATACCTCCACACCTTCTTACTAGGCTATTTTCTGTAAATGAAAAGAGAGCTGTGATTTTAAAATATTATCTTTATGGGAAAAAAAAAAGTAAGAAATGTTTGTCCTGCCTCAGGGTATTTACATCTTTGCTGGTAGTTCATAAACAGAATTTTAGAAACTATCTGACTTAAAATATCATGGTCCATTTTTATATGATGACATAGACCAAAATCTTTTTTTACCTAAAACAAGTTTACATATAGGAGGCAGTAATATATCCATAGAAAGGTATTCCTTCCCTTGTGTATCAGGTCTTTCTTTAATTTGTAGAAATAAATCTTATCTATGGATAACAAAATGCAAGATCAAAAGTAAATAGAATTGCTTTTAAATATTGGGAAATATGGAAATGCAAAGGAAAATTCAGAACTCTTTAAAATTATGAGTAGCATTACTCATATTAAAAACTCTTCTAAAAATATCACAGATAAAAAATGTGTGCATCAATAAGAAATGAAGGAAATGTTAAAGGGTATCCTTACTCTGAATCACCAGTGCAGAGAGACTAATCAAATCTTGCACTAGCATGGCATTGATAGATATTAAGCATAGAATATCTCATTCCACTGGCACACTGACAAACTACTAATACAAGACCTGAACTGATAAGGGGTTTATCAGCAATGGAGATTGTAATGTAAATAAATGGAATGTCTATTTCTTTGTCTACAATTCTAGTTTCTATTATAAAACTTTGGTTTTATATATGTTTCTGTTATCCATGATTTTGTACTTAAATAATGGATACCTTAAAATACAATATTTCCGTTATCTTTTATTTAATGTGTAAGTATTTTTTCCTTGTTTCTGTAACCTTCCCAGCAGTGTAGCCTTTTCACTAGGGCATATGAAACTTATGGAATATTTTTGTGGATCACTTTATCCAAGAACCCAAGTAAGTCCTGTTACTCAGTGTCAGTTCCTGTGTACAGAGGTAGAGATGAATGTCTGCTACATAATAGCTGTTTTACTACGAATATTACTTCATAAATCTAAGTGAAATTTATACCCATAAGATTCAGGTGCATAGATGAAAACCATCTTATTATAAATTATAACTGTTAATTCATTTTTTCCTACATTCTATATTAAGTTAAAATCTGCCCATTTAAAAATGGAGAAACTGCTTAGGCAACAAATTACCAAAATCTATTCATTTCTCTGATCAGGTAAGATCATCATGAGGATCCACTCTATAATGACCTAACAACAAAAGTTTTAACTTGGTATGCTAGACAGATGTGCACAAATGCACAAATCAAATAGGGTAACAAATTTCCAGCAACTGCAATGATAGCTAGAAACATTTTCAGATTAGTATTAGATACATATCTATAAGTGTCTATAAAAATGAATTCATGCATAGTAAAAAAATATACCTCCTATGCCTTACCTGGCCATCACCTCCTACTTGAATCTTGCTCAGTTTCATGTTCTGTGTATCTATGTGGTGTAGAGCCCCTTTTCCTGCCATGGGGTTAGATATTCACATTCTATTGTATATTTGATCACCAATTCTGTTTGTTTTATTCACTTTTGACTTCTTCCTCACCAATATCTATCTTCATTGTGTTGCCTCACTTCATTATACTTAATAAACAGCTTTGAACGTTGGTTAAACAATACCTAGATAAGAAAACCTACAATTAATCCATACATAATTCTACCTATTATTGTTTAACCTATCTTTTACAGGCATTAAAATTCAAAATTCTGATAAAAAATAAAAAAGTTGGAACAATTGAGGAAGGTATGCTCAGGAGAGAGCTTGACAATCATGGTGAGACAGGGGAAGTTTCTGAATCCGACTATCTGTCCAACGAAGATGAGACTGATGAAAGAACCCCTCTCTACCCAAAGAATCTTTCCTTAAAAAGGAAAAGTGAGCAGAGACCTTCAGCCCCACCTCAAAAAAAGGCAAAGGTAACTTTTGTCTCAATTGAATTTAGAAAACACAGAGGTGTTTGCCAGCTTTTCTAAAAAAAAAAGGAATATATTATCTTATATATAATATACAGACTCAATTTAAAAGATAAACTTTAAAATTGAAATAATATTTCAAAATAATATGTTTTTAGCTCAAGGTTTCAGAGTTTTCCTGATTCTTACAAGACAATTAAAACTGGAGCATATTTTAGTATCCAACTCAAAAACAACTTTTTCCTGTGCTCCCACCATAAAATCTACCTGCATTTTTCATTTTCAATCTCGTGCTTGTCTCAGGTACTCAGTATCACAATAGATTGAAGATAAAGTTGTCCAACTGCTTTGTTGCTCTCAAGGCCCTCCTGAAGCTGTGTTTGGAGAACACTCATAGCAATTCCTGATGATGAAGGGCAAAATTAAATATTTCTTCCCACAGTCCAACAGTCTGCCTTGGAGAATTTGGAGAGTTCCTATTCCCCAATTTTCTTCTGTTCTGGATTAATGCATGAAATTAGGTGTAGAGTTCAGGTTGCACTAAAATATTTTTAAGCATTTTTAATAGAAAAAATATTTTCACATTTACCATGTAGAGACAACATTAAATACTATTTCTGTAAGAGAGTGTAAAAATTAAATATAATCTTTTCAATAGCCAAATTGAACTTACCTATTTTTTTAACCAAGTAGTAATTCTCTGCCATGCAATATGTTGCTCCATCAGGGCTCAAACTGCCTTGTTCAAGTTTTTTAATGTCAGGATTCAGTATTCAGTCACTTTTGCACATCATGCTCTGATTATCTGAATGCGGGTAAACTGGCAACGCTCTTAAGGGCTCAGTGTTTTTGATAAGGTGCAACATCTCTTCCTCTGTGTCTCTTATGTCTAAGTGATTTGAAGGTCAAGATCTTTGCTTCTTTCTCTTTCCACTTGATATAGAAAGAAGAAAAATATAAGGAAAAATTCTGAAGAAGGATGGAGTCCTCTTTGAACAGGGAATGCAAATTTTCCAGATAATAGGGTTACACATATTTGTAACATCATTTTACAGATGAGAACATATACCACATGCATTTTGACCAGCAACAGAAACAACAGATGTCTAGTCATGTTTCACAGGCAGAAGAAAAAGTAGTTTTGGGGGTCCCACTCTAATAGAGTGGGAGTATTTATTCCGAGGTCCCAATCTATCGCTCTATTAAAGGGTGGGAGAGCATTTGAATTCGCACCAAAGATTCCCTAGTGATGCTGTTGGCTTTAGCTGTGTCACTGTCTTCCACATCCAAAGCTGTATTATTCAGGTGTTCTGTGACTGTAGACTCCTATTGCTTCTCGAGGGACATAGACCCAGAAGAAATAACACACTTGAACTTTGCTTAGTTTGAGAGCCACCACCAGGCAATCCCTATTATTTTAGCAGATGAGAATTTGCCTTCAAAACTTTAATGGAATGTAAACATTATTAACAACATCAGCTCTTTGTTGGCTACTACCACTGATCAGCTCACAAGTTCATGCTAAGTAAAATCAAGTTAAGTCAGTTTAAGTGGTAAGACCTTGGTAAAATTTCAGTCATTGCAATGTAGAGCAGCCTTTGCTTTTTCTTGCTTTGGTAATGGAGGAAGACTAAACAAAGACTTTGGTCAAAGAACTTTCCATCTTAATTAAGAAGAACAGAGTTTTCCTAACTTCAGAGCAGTGCTTGGAGGAATATACCTATGATTAATTTGCTTGGCATGGTAAAATATTCTTCTGTTATTCTACCTTTTGTAGTTGAGTTTGTGCTATTGATGAATAGATTCTTCTGCTCTTTTTTTTCCTCCAAGTATTCCCTTCCAGTATACCTTTTCTAGTACTTTTATGTACTTAGGAATATAAAGTTGGACATATATTTTAAATGAGTAATGTTAAGAGCCATGAAAAAGGATGTTAATTTACATACCAGGCTCAGAAGCAGGGAAATGATAAAGCTGTCCAACAGAACACTGGGCTAGGAAGCACTGGAAACATCTCCCCATTTACCCTACAATTGCTATGATGAATATAGTGGTAATAACCTTAATTGCCTCTGACTGGATCAACGCTCAGTATCAAAAGTAATATCTTAAGCTCACATATTCATTAGTTGTGACACATTTTCCCATGCTTTATACATCCAAAATGATAATTTCTTTGGAATTGTTAATAATAATAATGAAGTATGTTATTGTGATTATTCTTCCATTATTTTATATTATTATTATTAGATGAAGAAGATAAAAATTGCCTTGCCATTGTCGGACCTTGTGATTTATACCAAATCTCAGAAGTTTGTGAGCTTTGAGCATTCCCTAGCTAATCAGAAGTGCTATGAAAATAATTCAATTGGAGAGGTTAAAGCACGAAAATTTGTAAAACATTCAGGTAATTTCTTTTGATTTAATAGGATAGATGTTACAATGTTGTTATGGTTCACAATTTAGACATTGGAAGGGTTAAAATTTTATGAAACACATACTGTCCAATTTTATTTGGTTATTTTAATAACACTCTTTTAGAAATATCTTGTAATTTGCACTGCATTCTCGTATTTCAGTTGGTTTTGTGAGGAAAACTGAAATTCAGATTTGTTTTATTTTCATGTAGTTTTGTAAGAATAAATATTAACATAGTATGCAAAATGTATGAATACCTCTTGCTTCATTGTTTTCTGCATCAAATAATTTAGAAGTTATAGTCAATATTGAAAAAGCATGGAACAGATTTCACCCCTCACATGTATGGTCTGTAGTACTCACTGGAGCTGGTCATGCAGTACCCCTGGATTTGATGGTAACTGCAGATATGACAATCCATTGACAGAATGAATAAACCCCATAGGAGGTAGTTTGTTCCATCGGATAAGATCTTTCATACCAACCAATCCGGATTATTCAAAACTCATTCTGTGTTGGATTGTCTCCATTTGGTGCAGCCAAGATATTGCAGCCTCTGCTGTTTTAACTCCAGCTGCCTGGTCAACAGCCTTAAGGGAGTGTTAAGAGCAGAGATCACTGACCATGAGAATGAAGTCTGTCACACGCCCATTCATTCAGGGCCAGCCCAGCTGCCATCCACCACTTTGTGGAGATGATTCAATGGCTGGTTAGGTGAATAGTGCTGAATGGTATCAAAACAAGTAGGCTTTTACCAGTCATCCATAGTCAGAGTCGTCTGGTTCCTCTGCAATCTAGTGAACATAATAATTAAAAAAAAAAAAAAAGAAAGAAAAAAAGGGGGTTAGGGGAGGGTGGAAAGGATCAGAGTGATGGCCCTGGAAATGTACAGATTTCTTTAAAAATTACTTTAAAAAAGAGTAACAGCATAGATAGAAGTCATCTGAAGTTTTCAGCATCTATATAGTTTATTCCTTTGTGGGAGGGAACACTGCTAGGAGGAAGAACATCAACTCACTTGAATAGTTAACATCTTCTGAAGATTATAAAGGAATCAATTAAGTGTCTTTTAGAAATGTGCTGCTCACTGGTCTTGAGATTATTCAGTCATGTTATTTAAATGTCAAAAGAGCGATCAAGCTAAGATCATCTCGGGATGACTTTTTTCCCATTGAACTACTAAAGAATGAGTGGGTTTTTTGATAAATTTCCTGTTTTGTCTTTTTTAATTTTCCATGAGAACATAGTGGGCTTTAGCGTAAAAATCTTATGTTTGCCTAGCAAAGAGGTGAAGAAGATTTCCGTGAAGGAATTAAGTTTTAAAATAGGGTTTTAGCCATATCTCAGAGTGGCAGATACACTATGGTCAACATGCATAAAAATTTCTTAGAATAGGAATACATTGATACGATACATTCATGTAAAAAAAAAAAAATATTGCTGCATCAGATTATTGCATTTTTATTATTTATTCAAATAATATCCTTTATTAATAAAGTTTTTCTTACCAAAGTTTTGTCCTGATTTTCAGCTGAAGAGTTTGTTGCACATACTTCAAGATTCATTACAAGAATCTACCCAAAAGGAACAAGAACAAACTCTTCAAATTATAATCCTCAGGAGTTCTGGAATGTGGGGTGTCAAATGGGTATGTATGTTTGCAGAGATTGCTGCATTCCCAGCTTTGCAAGAACTCTACAGATACAAGAGTTTTTCCTTCCTATAGTATTTTTTTGTGTTCTATAAGTTACATATTTTCCCTCAGTGACATCACTTTCATTTTGTGTTGTCTAAACTTCTCCTTCAGTCTACTTATACTAGTAATTTTTCATCCTGGAATCCAGAAATTCTGGTATATATTAACTAAGGGGAATATTATTTTCATCTATTTACTATTGTAATTGGTTACAATTAGGCCCTAGAAAATTATAAATACAACTTTCTGTTAAGTAAGTATATCTTATCCTAAATATCTCAGTTTATTATAATTAATTAATTTCTTTAAATTACTTTTTTTTTTCTATTGAATAAGAAAACCACTAGTAAGAACACTACAACATTTTTAAGCTTTGAACCTTATTTTGTGTTACTCCTAGCCCTAAGACTAAACAAAGTATGATTTTATCTTATGAACCAGTGTAGCAAAAACACATATATAAACAACTTTCAACAGCTAGAACAGAATTTTCTTTTTCTTCATATATTATATCCTAGTTTTATTAATAATTCTACTATATTATCTGTGAGTGTCTTTGAGGAGAGTCTAAATGATAATTTATATTTTACTCCCGGTCTGTTCAGGCTGATATTATTATGCTAACTATGTTACCTTAGGTTTTGAGCTAAAAGCGATCGTACTATGCACTAAGAACTGTACTGCCACAAAAAAAATAATTTGCATTATACCTTTCAAGAAAATGAAAACAGATTACATTCTTTTACATGCTGTATTAATGAAACTCCATAACTTCTGTGCTTATTTGTCAGCTGTGGCTAGCGTATAAATAGAGCACATTTATAAGAGAAAATGGGAATCGTAGCTTCTTATTTAATTTTTCTTATTGTTTTCATTTTCTAGCTTTTTAAAATATTTATTTATTAAAATCTGTTTTGGTTGAGATCTAGCTCTCTTTATATTTATAGCTACTTTGTAGTTCGCTAGGGAAAAGAAGCAGCTGCAATTTTTAGCTAAAGATGGGAACTGTTAGAAGTTCTAACTATAGCAGTGAATTAGAAGAGGTGATGGAAAGATATGTGTGTGTGATTTTGGAAATTTTACACAGCAATGGAAGCCTAATCTGAAGGATCTGTGGATTTTCAATGGTTTTGTGCGTCTGATATGGCACAGATCCAGGAGATGTGGGCACAACAATTTATATCGGTGCCAAGAATTCCCAGATTATGACATGCTACTGCAAAGAAGCACTCAGTGCTTCTGGTCAGCAGAATACCCAGCTACAGGTGGGAGCTGCTGGTAGTCTCAAGTGACTGTATGGACGCAACATAAGTTTAGTACCTTAATTTCCAGTAAAAAATAAAAATAACTTACATTTCTCTTTATTTCAAGTTAGTTTTTAGTTTGAATTTGCTAAAAATAAATGTGATTTCTGTACGGAGCAGGCTTTGAAAAACCTCTCACCTGTAAGCCCTTTCCCCCTTTTAATGGCTTTAGAGGCAATCTTGACTTCATCTTTTTGTTCTTCAGTTTAAAAGATTCTCAGTTACAGAGTATTTGTCTATGTCAGTCAGCTACACCTTCTTCAGCTTTAAGTAAAGTAGAGAAAAATACTGTTTGCATCCACATATATATTCTGTCTTTTATTCTGATTCTATATCAAGGCCAACTGAGGGAGACTGTAGTGAGCAGGGCAGTTTGCTGTAGGGTCCCAGTTTGGAGAGGTGAAAGGTATGGTTTCACCTTGTTACGTTACAATACACATGCAGAGATGGGCACAGATTTCACTTTGCCTGTAATACCCTGGAGATTATGTGCACCCTTGCTCTAGGCTTCCTTTTCACTTGTTTCCTTTCTTAGCTCCCAGAATATCTTCTGTTTTACATTACCTTCCCAGAAACATTTTTCACAGTGTGCTACTTCCAATATGCATATTATTTATTGTTTAATCCCCTAGTGTATCCCCAGCTACTCCCTTACTGTTACAAAACTTAGAAGGAGCATCATGCCTCATCTATAACTGAGGGACTGCTGTTCCCATGTCTGTGTCCCTGACCACAAGTGGTGAAGAACATCCATAAGCCTAAGTTTCTTACCATATGCTGTCCCTACCCTGATCTATACCAAGCCACACAGTGAGGTTATGTGGGAAACAGCAGCTACAGAGGCTGCATGAATTTGTCCACTCAGTTCTGGCTGTGTGTGAAAGAACTGAACTGTACTCAGACCCTCTATAATTACCACATTGTTGCAAATTCTACTTCTCATCCTGACTGTTGCATTGAGGTTTAATTTTACAACTACAGTAGGAGTAAAAAAATTACAAATTAGTATAGTTTTTTGGTGTGTCTCTGTCACTATCAATGTTTATTTATAGTACAAATTTGGATTTGGGCTAGGTTATTGCTGGAAGTATCTCACCATTAGCATACCATTTGAAATTGGTTTGATTATATTCTGTCCTTTTGGTTGATCCTTCCTTAGTCTGATGTCATACTATTGCTGGATTATTTAATCTGGGGTGGTGTACTCTGTATTCTATCTACATTGATATTAAAAACTAGTAAATTTTTTCATGCTTAGAAGAAACACTGGCCAGAGGCCCTTAATTTAAATTTTATTTAATTTCTCAGACTTATCATACTGCAATTCAATAGTTCTCTTTCTAGCCTCTAAATCTGCACACTGATCTCTGCAAATAATATCTGCTTGTTGGATTTCAAATGGGACTAAAGTCTTTCAAATGACTACATTGACTGTTGACTCAGAGTATACTTCAATTAAAAGGCTTTCGAAACATTAGTATACAAAACATATGATTTTTTCTGTATAGGGGCTTTGGGCCCCTTCCTGGAAGAATCAGAAATATGCAGGAAGTGGTTAGATCTGCCCCCTTGGTCACATCATTTGCATCTTCATTTAAAGAAATATTTTTCTCATGGGAATAGACTGATTACAAGCAATTCTCCACATATATTATTTCCAAGCCACGTCAGATCTATTCTTGATTCCCTAATCTGGCAGAAATATAGCTGCACTTCACAATGCAACTCCCAAAGCGCCACTTTGAATCTTCTGCTGATGTCCTTCCATTGATTTAACACAGATTTTTTATTTTTGTGTCTGGCTTTTGTCCACCTAGTCCACACACCCTCCATGTCTCCCTGTTACTGCACTCTGAATACCATGCATGGAAGTATTTCCTCCAGATCCCTTCTACCACTTTCTCAAAACTTATCCTGGAACTCTGATTTCTCCTATGTCATCTATTCCTCTTCCTTAGCTCCTTTCACCCATCCCACACCTGGCAGCTTATCTCTACCTAACTACCTCTTACCTAGTTCCTGTAACATCCATAAATGTCCTAGCTGGGCAAAGAAAATGTATTAGGTTTTGTTCAGACCTACTTATAATACTCCCAGCCAGGCCTCTGCATCATGCAAATGGTGAGAGTTGAGTTACTCCTTCAATTCTCTTAAAGATAGACTGAAAAACATGCTCTCTTCTGTACCTTGTCAGCAATTTTCTCTAAATTGGTTGGAACATACTAACTTAGAGCAGCCTGTCACTCAGCTAAAGAAGGATCAAATGGTCCAGGCTCAGGATTTGCTGGGGCCGAGGATGAGGATTATGTAATTGTGTAAACCTAATTTCCAGAGGAAGACAAGTTAAAAAGCACGACCAAAAGCACAGTTTCCACAAAATCACTTTTGGATAACACTATGCATGCAGTGTTCATTCTCTGAAAACTGAGATCATAAGAATAGGACAGATTTTGTGAACAAAGAGGTCTTATGAAGAAAAATACCTACAATAACTTTTTATAGTCCAGGAATATTTGTATTCCTTCTGCACACGGCTGCAGTGTGGCACTGGAAAGAACTGGTTTGGCATATCCATTTCTCTTTTTTTTGTTTTTTTTTTGTTTTTTTTTAAGAAATAAAATGGAATGTAAAGATTTATTCAGGGAAAGAAAATTTGGGATAGTTATTTAAATAAGCAGATGTCAGTTGTATTATAATGACTGACAAAAACAGGAAAAAAAACAAAAAAATCAAACCAAAAGAATACCTCAGTGAAAATAAAAATAGAAAGACATAAAGATCCTTTTGAATACACCCTTTGCATGCAGTAGAAAACATTATTTATGTTTTAAAACAATCTACAGGAATGACCAAAACATGTCATAAGTTATATGAGAAAGCCACGGTATGGCAGGTACAGAATTTTGTTTCAGAAGAGGCTATATAGAGAATACGTTTTCTGGAGCACTCATAAAAATTTATGTTTCTGTGAAATTTCCACTACTTGTATGATGTTTTTTTTTCTTGTTGTAGGTTTTGTTTTGTTCTGCGACATTGAAATGCAGCTTGGCAATTTTGTCACATCTGTTTCGTGGCTATAACTTATGTACAGTAATATGACAAAAAATAATGCATAAAATGATGAGTGATAGAGAGTTCTCTAACTAGTTCTGATTTTGACCTCTGAAGCTATCTAGGGAAAAGAAACCCTCTTATTTAGATCTTGGTATTCCTCACCTGTGCAACTTACAATGACTGTCAAGTCTGACCTTGCCTGGGTTCTAAGTGAGTAAAAACTTCAAGAAGAGCTGGACTTTGGAAAGCCTCATAAAGCAAAAGAGGGCACAGGATCACTAGTTTCCTGTGGAATTTTCAGCTGCTTTTGTTTTCTATGAAACTGTATTTTTCTTGCTGGACAAATGGCAAAACTGGAGAAAACAGGTTTAATACTTTTTGTGTGTAAATAAACAGATTATACCTGATCAAGTTTAGATAATTTGATAATCTTACATTTTAGAATATGTGATAGATTGTCAAATTTAGTAAATGAATTTCTGAACTAATGAAAATGAATTTAAGGAAAAACACAGGCTCTTCTATTAAAAGGTGGTGGAATACTACATTTTCTTATAGAAATAATTAGTTTTTCAGCATGATAATTTTATACTCTTGGTTAATATTTTTACTGGAAAATTTTATAACACATCAAAAGTGTAAAGCAAGCATTTTCTATAACATAACTTTTTTCAACGGATAATGTGACAACTGAAACAAACATTATAGCTTTAATGTTTATATTTTAATGTCTGATTAGATTATTGTACCTCAAAGCTCTTCACAGTATACATTTTTGCAGTTAGATACTAATTAAGCACTCTTAACCTGCCATTGTGATCCTTAAAACCTTGCAGATGACTTAACTCTGGATACTGCCTATGACATGGAAAAGACAGATACATCACAGCATTTCATTTGTGTTCATTCTCAATCTAAATGCCTAATAGTTAGTCTCCAGCTTCAGCTGTCTTTCCAAAATGGGCTCCAGATTTTGTCCTAAACTAAAACACTTCTGCTAGAAGACAGGGTATGAGTCTGATGCATTATACACCTCATGGCAAAAACATGCCCAGGCTGTTTTCTACAGCTATCCTTCCAGTCTAGAGCTCATTGTTTGGGCTTGCTGTGGCCTTGTCCCACAACTGACTCATGGAGAATGTGCTATAGGAAAGACAGAAAAGATTTCCTGGTAGCTCACAAGCCAAGTAATGCTCTGGAAGAATGAAATGAGCAGGCCTAGAAATGTATCTCTTGGTTGGTCTCTCCCTCTTGTTCAGGTTTCAAGTACAGGACTAGTCATCAGAGGTCAGCTGCAGAAAAGGCACAGGAGTCAATATCTGTACTATTACTGACCAAAAAATTCATTTTCAGAAACTGAAAACTAGGTCTTGCACAACAGGAACAGCTTTAACTCCCAGGTTTATGACAGAGTTTGGGCTACTCTGGAGCCTGCTTCTGTTGAGGCAGGTTTTTTATTGATGTGTGTAATAGATTTCACTTAGAAACAAAGAAACACAAAAATTTCATTTTATCATGAATTTTTCCAGCTATCTTAACTAAATCCACAGCTGCAGACAACTAATAGAATAAAAAATAATTTATCAGAAACTAGTAAATTTTAAAGAAAGAGGAAAAATTCAGGGGCAAAATTGCCCCTGAGCTTCCTGTTGACCTTGTTCTAAATCTTCTGTTAGAGACCCAGGCAAGCTGATAATATACACTGTTCTGCCAAGAAGCATAAGGCAAACAAATTTCAAAATTATTTTGGAAAAATATCTGTTTCAGGTGTGAAATAAGTGAAATGACAACCAAAAGATGCTCAGACTTACACTGAAGTGAAACTTTCAGACTGACACATTAATTAAATAACGAAAGTCAATTTAGATTTTAGGTTTGATAGTTTGTCATAGATGTTTTAAGTATTTTTTCCATGAGAACCTCACAACAGAGGATCCTTAATCGAAAACAGTTGCAGATATACTTGAGCAATGGATGATTTTTAATTATCTGACATATTTTTTCCACTAGAGCTATTTGTAATTAAGTAGGAACAATGTCAGCAATTATGAACATTAGAATGACTGAATTCTTAACATTTCTAATGCCAGTGTCTTTAGCACAACAATACTGAATTGGCCCAAAGACAATAAGGACAGACTGACTGCACAGGCTGAGCATGATGTGTCAGACAGTTACGCATTTTACTCAGTTCTCAGAAAAGTAGTTTCTCTTAATTCAGCAGAATACCACATGTTGTAAGTCATTCATAAATCAAGTTTCTGTAGAATAAGAGCATCCATTTCAAAATGCGTCAGTGATAAGCCAAGCCAGAAATTATAATTAAGCTTAATAAAATTTGGAGTCTGAATAGATAAAGCCCCATTTTATTCTCTAACAAGAGGAAATACATAGTTTGACAAAATTTTTTGTCAGCAAAAGAGATGAGAGATAGTTTGCACACTAAAATTTATACTAGCCAGTTAAGTCTGCTGCATGTTGTAAGGGAACCAATCACACTATACTTTTTTTTTCTGGTAGACATAAGTCCTTGTTCATAAACTTTGCATGGGATCTCACTTATTCACTGGCTTGGTGAGAGGGCTAAAGCCACATAAAGTTTTAAGAAGCTCGTAAAGCCCAAGGCAAAGGGGATGTTGAGGACACTTTAGAGGACTGACTTTTGACAGTATGTATGTTCACAAGCCTGAACTAACAAGTACTCAGAGATGGTGGTGGGGATCAGAGTGACATGTCAAGACAGGACCAGAACAGCAAGTAATGCTCAGGCTCAGCGCAGCCTGAGGAGGCTGCTGTAATTTGGCAGAGTCTTAATTATGCTAGAAGTCTTTCTCAGCTAGATCCAGATGAAAGAACTGTTTAACACCCGACATGTTCCAGGTTACATGTTCTGACCAGTTGGTGATAGAGCACACTATCTTCCTTACATCTGCTGTCAGTGAGGAGCCATTACAGGGTACTGTAGTGTGCATTGGATTTCTCTTATACAAACTCCATCAGACTGCATATTAGATTGAATAATATTTTCAGTATCCTAAAAGGGAAATATTATTTGTACTTGAGGATATTGTGACAGTCAATGTTTGTAGAGGGCTTAGAAATTAGTGTTATGTTTATCATTTAGATGATGAAGATAGCATATTTTAGTTTGATAGAATTTGTTTACTACTGACATCATGTTACAATTTATTCCTCCTTCAGTTGGTTTCTATGTAATCTGATTGAATATACTCCATTTTCATTTACATTTTGACTCAACTCAGTTAGCGTGCCCTTTATTCAGGCTGTAGAGGAAATTTTTTATAAACCACCTACATCTCTTTGAAAAAAGTAATGTCGACTACCCCATCACATAAGGATTTCTGAAAATATTCCTGTTAATTTGGGCAGTGATGGATTTGATGTAGCTGTGACCATCATGTTAGAAGAAAGGATAGACAGTCAACACCCAGCTGGGAGTGCTAACATGGGATGAATGCAGTGTCTCAAAACCAATCACATAGATCATCTCAAAACCAATGACAAAATACACCAGATCCTTAGGATATGGTCCTGTTTTCATAGTATTTCCCAGTCTTTGTGGAATTCAGTTCAAATTTTGGATGTCTATGGCACAGAAGTTGTGTTGCATTCATTGTAAGCAGCCCATTTTAAGAACACAGACAATTGGAAAGAACTGAAAGGACGGCAACAAGACTGATCAAAAGAGTGAAAGTGTGATCTATTATACCTTTTTACACTCAAATGAGTAAAGTAAATCACAGAGATAGAAACATTGGCATTGAGTGCTTTTTGCATATGATATTTATTTTGAGATGGATTTTAAATGGCATAAAATGCAATTAAGTAACTAATAACTAATTTTAAGGAAAATTTATGACAAATGTGTGTTTATCTACTTTAAAATCTTCCTTTTTAAATGCAAAGAATATATGAAAACCTAGAGTCATTATATAGCTAATAGAACAAGAAAGCAAAGAATGAAAAATAAAAAATGACAATTTAAAAGTCCCAGTGGGAATAGTAATTGAGAGGCAGCATCACAGACAAAAGACAGGCAATTTTCCTCAACTGCCTCAAATCTTTGTCACATAGAAATCTAAGAACCCCAGTGCTCACTTTGGTTTTCAAAAGCTTTCAGTCTAAAAATCAATTATGTTTTGAATGGTAGTTTTTATGGAAGGTACTCTATATGAATACTTAGACTGTGGTTAGTTCTGCAAATAGTTGTGGGACTGACTACAGTTAACTGCTTGCGATACAGAGGTTTGGGATGAAATATAGTCTTTGTATTTCTCTATGTATTATGGATTGTTTCATCTTTTTGGAGCTAGGTTATTTCCTAACTTATATTTACTATATGAAGCTATTTACATCTGGGGTCAACAGGGACAACCATGGCAGCTTTGGTACTTTGCAAGAAGATCTGAGTATTAAACACTACTTCATATTTCTTGGAAGATTTGGATCCGTTTCAGATGCAGGAATCACTGAGGAATTATTTTGCTCAGCTTGTCCTCCAAGCCCATATTTTGCTCTGCTGTTTTGATTTTGCTGCCAATATTAAAAGGCTTTTGGTGTTTAATAGAAGGACTGAGGAGAAAGTGCTAAATTTCAGGTGCCTGTACTTTCCCATGAAAAATGTAGGTTAAGATTATGTGTTGTTCAGGTGGTTTCATAGTAAGCATTTTTAGACTTTTTTCCAAAAAAACCCAGCAGTTTAAAGCTCTTTTTGTACATGCATTAAATTTCTACTGTTTCATAAAACAACAGTACAAAACATGCTATTGACAGTTCTGTTCTTGAATTCAGCAAAACTGAGACATTGGGTAGAAATTGTCTTCCTTGCAGAAATGTGTTGCTAAGACTGCACTGCTAGACAATGGAAAGCATAGGTTTTAATTTATAAACTTCATCATTTCTCAAAAAAGTTTTAAGGGTTATAACTACATCTGCTTAAAATGGAAGACAGTGCATGAACAGTACAACACAAAGTATTGTCCTAGGAGGCCTCAGGCATCTATGAACCTTGCAAACAGTTGCAGTAGAGGTATGCATCTCAGATAATATAATACACAATTTCACATTCACTTACCTTAATCAGGTTACAACTTGCAATACTGGGAAATTAGTAGGCAAATTAAAACTACTGTTCAGTGTGTTTTTAACTTATTCTAAGGTAAAATTAAATTAAGTAAAAATATAGTGTCAATGTTTGAAGGTATTAACCCATAATAACATTACTATTCACTTGGGTTGCAAAAGTAATTTTCCTAATATGATAAAACATAAAGTATTCTCCTTTGCATGTTTCTGTTGTTAAATCAGATTTTCCTGCTTAGTAGCCTATGAAGCTTGGCAAATTTAGCAAGTCTCATTATGTGCAATCATGTAATTTGTTTCATCGTGTGGAAGCTGCTATTTGAAACTATGACTGTTCAATTTGCCTAATTTCAGTCACAGTTTTTAAATCACATATTCTGAAAGTTTAGCCTACAAATAACCTAGGGACAGAGAGATCTTGGGTTATCTGTAGCTCATACCAGGACCTAGGCTCCAAGGGTCCTCAGTGTTGCAGCTCTGTAGCATTCATTGCACTGCTTGAATAACTATAATAAAATACAAGGAGGGTCATATAACATCACATATGGGTCTGTTTTTGAATGGTTTGTTCAGTTATAAAAAACAAATTGTAAACCACTGCCAAAACTATACCAAGAGAAAACTTACCTCTTTAAAAAGGGTAATGGTGTGCTATGGCTAATATGAACATTTTGAAGTTTAATTTTTGTTGTCAAAGTTAAAATAATTTTAAAGTTCCTTTGCGTATTGACACAGAATCTATGTCTGCATCTACACAAGCATTTAGTTCAAAGCAGGAGTGCATGTTGTGTTCTGTTGTTGGTTTTAGTTTTTTTGTTTATTTGGGGTTTTTCTAGACAAGGTTCCCAATTATTCCTACTTACCGCACATTCGTTCATGTTGCAAAGCAATCTTAGCTAGCACAGATGGGACTCCTTTCAGATAAAACAGAGGATGCACTCTGGAAGCACTTGATGTATTCCAGCCATTAATTGGTATTGAGGTCATGGGACCAGGCTAGAGCTCTTCTGAAAACATGTAATGCAAACATTAGGACCATAGTACCAGCTGCTACAATCCACAGATCTGTTCCTATTTGTGTCATTTACTACAGAATTTTATAAAAGGATCATCAAAACAGTGAAGAAACAAATAGTTTTTGCAGTGAAACAGATCCAAATTTCTTCCATTTTCCTCAGATAAGGATTTCTGAATTCTGCCAAATGTTGATTCAATACATTTGTATTATCTCATAGGAACGTGTAATAAGGTCCTCTTCCTGAATTATTATGAGGAGTCACTTGTACTTCTTAAAGTCTTCATTTTTTTTCCTATCAAGCCATCAAGTAAATGGTTTTTTATCACTTTTTATTTAACACATGTCATGTTATCACTTTGCTGATTTGACTTGTGCATTTTCTATTTTGAATATGACAGCAAGCTCAAATGTACCGGAATAGAGGAAAATTTCATTAAACAGGTCTATCTCAAAATTGGCTTTATCTCATGAATTACAATATCCTGTTGATGAGACGTGTTATTTTGCTATTCCTGCTGCAGCAAACCAAAAATATTTTGAGTTACCAAGGAAAGGAAAATCTGTTGGGTGTGTACTAACAATAAGCACCAGTACTAGAGGATTAAGCTTGAAGAGAGTTTGCTCATATAAATTTAAGAATATTTTAAAAATTTCTTCTACTTCTATAAACTTATATGCATTTGCACTGAATACTCTAGTGCTAAACTAGAGCTTCTTGATCTTCTCGGTGACATGCTTTTGTGACAAATCCTGTGCTGTAACTAAAGTCTTTGTCTTCTGCACCTGAACTTGTAAGCAGATTCAGGGTGCAGAGTCTTGCCACTATAGAGAAACTAGTATGTAAATTGAGTCCTAACGGAGAGAAAAGATATCTGCTTTCTTATTCTCCAAGGGCTAATTCAGAAAGAGAAGAGAAAACACACAACACATTATAGTTTAAAAAAATCTATAGGGTAATTCTTAAAATGTGGTGTAGTTCTAAATAGTGCACTTTTGTGCATGAATCATTCATTATTGAATGCTGTTTAATTTAAGAGAAATAACAGGATCTTACATATCAGTTGAAAAATATACATATTTTAATCTTACTTGCTTTTGGTTTTGCTATTATTGTCAGAGAGATGTTTTATAAAATGGTATCAACTCTAATTCACTAAAATCAATATTTAATTTTATAGTGGCCTTAAACTTCCAGACACCAGGAGTACAAATGGAATTGCAAAATGGAAAATTCCTAGACAATGGTGGTTGTGGCTATATTCTGAAACCAGAATTCTTGAGAAATTGCCATTCAACATTTACCCCACAGAATGTGGGAAGATACAGTAAACCGATGTCTCTGTCAATAAGGGTAAGCTTAGTTGATTGTTGATTTGTTCCATTAAATGTGAAAACAAATGTTAAGTAGTTCAGACCTATTTGTTATCTATTAATATTTTCTCATTTTACCCCCATTCCCAATTGTTGGGAAGTTTAATATTGTTTTTTATCAACATATTAAAACCCTCATATACGATCTACTCCTGCTTGCATGGTTTCCCATCTGTAGCTCACTTGTGTTTGCTAAAAATATGTAGGTGTTCAGAATTGAAAAGAGTTTGTAAAATTACATGATTTTTCATGGTGTTGTGTACAGAATTACAAATATCAGTTACAGTTATGGGGACCAAACTCTGGAAACGTTTAGAGATAGGATAGGAAGCTTTATGCTTCTCTTAATTTTCATTAGCTTCCTATGCATACGTAAAAGACTATGTATAATCCTAAAATGACATAAATAAATTTAAAAAGGTGCATAAATCTATAGGCCTTTAAATTATTTCTACTTCTCCTAAATTAAAATCTGATTTACTTCTTAAAAACATTAGAAATATATGTCATTTAAAAAATAATAGGTTAGAAAAACCCTTCTTTTGAGGTCAAGCAGATGTTTCATAATTGTTCAATAGTTAGAAAACTACCTTTTCCTAATGAAAAAGTGGTATTTCTGATTACACAGTACACTACTTGCATAAATACTATTTAATTTGCATAAAATTAGTGTATAATTGCTATTTTGTTTCTTTCAGAGAAATAAATAGTGGAGATAAAATTTAGCTAATAACAATTATAAAATACTTACATAATGTGTGCACCTAATCAATAACATTTTAGAGTCCTAACAGTGAGCATACCAATTATGAAGAGACATTACTGCATGATTTCAAGCACCTGTTATTTTAGCCCTTATTTGTATAAAGCTGGAGTTAATTAAGAAGAGGAAAAATCCCCAATTGTTATTCAGGAGACAGACAAAATCATTCAAAATGGAAAGGAATGAAATATCTGAGTTTGGAAGAAGTTGGAAAAGAGAAAGGCAGCTTTTTAGACAGAGGACATTGAGACAACAGGCTGGGTGGTGCAGGATACAAGGAAGCAATGACATTCCAACAGCTGAGGGACTGTAGGGTGCAGAGAGCCCCATTCAGAGTCAGCAGCAAAAAACAGGAAGAGTCAGGAGAAGGAGTCAAAGGAACAACAGCTTCTGCTATCCTGCAAGACAGAGTTACTGTCTTGATGAATGGAAAAATTACTTAACATAGGGCAAAGATATAAAATATCTAGGGGTCAAATCTCTCAGACTGTCTGAGATGAATGAATGAATGAGTGAATGAAGAGAAGAACATAAGTTGACACAAAAAATTACACTGGGCCTGATTTTACTGAATTCACAGTTCAGTAAATTCACATTTACTGAATTTACTGGTATAGCACAATTCCCATCAACAAGAATCATATAGACTTTGAAGCAGAAATACAAATGTTCAAGGTATTTCATATGGAAGCTTCTGAGCCTAGCATGTTATTTGCTACTCTCTCTGTATGTCTGCTTCACCTTGGGTCTCAAAAATTGATTGAATTTATGGATTTGGGTCATAGTGTGCTGAAAAGAGCCCACTCTTCTCCCACCTTGTGAGAGACAGACTGGGTAAGAATGGGAAGCAGGACTTGGCCAATGTGACTAAATTTTTGTCATGACATTCAGGGCACATCAAAGAACCTCCCCTGATTCTAAGTGGGCAGTCCATCAGTGCTTGCATCTTGCAAATCTTTCTAGTGAAGGTAGTAGCTATTTTCTACAAAGAAAGGGGACAGCATCAGGGTTTGCTAAGCCACTGCTCTTCAATGTTTCAGGCTAGAATTTTTCCTGGAGCAAGGTGTTACAGAAAATACCTAAGTCAAAGGTGGAATTTGTGGGGTTTGATTTTTTGGTGGTTGAGTGGGGAATAAGAATCTGTATCATCAGTTTTGATCCTTAGTTCTGACATCTGGATCATACCAATTGTATCTTTCACCATGGTTTGCAGGCTCGTATGTCTCTCTTGATTCATTCTATATATTGATTTCTAAGAAGCAGATTATTGTACAGATGGTTATTCTCTCCTAGGTGTCCTGAAATACAGATAGAAAGCAGAAAAAGTTGCGACTTTCATAAATTCTTTCTTAGGCTGGGTGCCAGATTGCGGGGCAATTTGAGGCAAAATTTCCAGGTAGCTAACTAAATTAAGGAGGCAAACATCAGGGAACCTACTAAATGCAGAGGTTTTATGTATCATTATGAAAAAGAAGGAACACAGGTGAGGCAGTCTGCTACATCCCCTGTAGCATAGCACTGATGACACTGTGGCTGTTAGTGCTGGCCCACTGGACACAGCTTTAATAGATCATGACCTTGATCTCAGAAAATGTAAAAATCATGAGACTGATTTCTCCAACACTATTCTTTTGCATGATAACCAAACATATATTTTTATGGTTAGTTATTGAATAAAAACTTAAATCTGAAAATTATGATTTAAAGCATGACATCAGATATTTATTTTTTTTTTTATGATGGGATTGATGAAACACTGGAACAGGTTGCCCAGAGAGGTGGTAAATGCCCCATCCCCTCAAGGCCGGGTTGGACAAGGCTCTGAGCAAGCTGACCTGGTTGACAATGTCCCTGTGCTCACTGCAGGCAGGTTGGACTAGATGACCTTCCAACCCAAAATATTCTAGGATTCTATCATTTTATGATTCTATGAAATTAGCCAAGAATTAAATTAATTGAGAAGCAGCATATTCATTGTGTTTAATATGTATTTTTATAACAGTTTATGGCTGGTATATATTTCTTATAATAGTATCTTACGGAATAGTTTTTGCTACCATGGTTACTATATGGCTACTATGTAAAGTTCATTCTTACGGCTGTTTCAATACATTACAACTTTAATTTTCCAGCTCATCAGTGGTCATCAGTTGCCACCCAGTAACCTGTCGAAGACTAACAAAGCCGACCCTTTAGTGCAGATAGAAATTTATGGTGTTCCGGAAGATCAAGTGAAAAAAAAATCTAGTGTTGTAAAAAGCAATGGTGAGCATCAGTCTTATTCTCTTGACTGTGAACAAAGCACAATAATATTTTATGAAGAATTACCATTTTTTCATCCCAAGAAGTTGTTATGTACTTACAGAGACTGAAATCCTTTCTCCCTAGACTAGAATCTCCTGGCACAAAATCTGTGGCAGAAATTCATGCTATATGCCCTTTTTGTAGACTGGTAGGTTAAGGAAGCACAGACTCTCCTTGTTAGTAGCACACTCCTGAAGGAAGGTGAAGTGCATTGTCTTTACTCACTGTTGTGGGCTCAGTCTGGATGGCAGCTCAGCCTCACACAGCTGCTTGTTCACTCTGCCCCCAGTGGGATGGGACAGAAGGGTAAAAGTGAGAGAACTCTTGGGTTGAGATAAAGACAGTTCAAGAGGTAAAACAAAAGCTGTGTGCACAAGTAGAGCAAAATAAAGAATTCACTCACCACTTTCCATCAGTGGGCAGGTGTTCAGCCATTTCCAGGGCTTTGTCAAGCTTTATGATTAATTGGAAAGACAGACTCTGTACCTCTGAATGTCTTCCCTTCCTCTTTCTTTCACCCATTTTTTTTATGCTGAGCATGATGTTATATGGGCTGGGGTACCCCTTTGGTCAGCTGGGGGCAGCTGTCCCAGCTGTGTCTCCTCCGTGCACCACCAACCTACTCACTTGGACGGGGAAGGGGAGGCTGCATCAGCAGAAAGAAAGAGGTCCTTGACACTGTGTAAGCACTGCTCAGCAATAGTTAAAACTTTGGTGTGTTATCAACACTGTTTTGGTCACAAATACAATACGTAACACCCTATGGATTGATATGAAGAAAATTAACCCTATCCCAGCCCAAACGACTACACTAATTGGTAAATTTAAAGACATTTTTTTCTGAACAGATTTATGTGACTTCATCACTTCGCTCATATGAAGTTTCTAGTAGAACTAGTCTCTTAATTGCTTGACAGGTGAAGTGTGTACTCTTTGTAGTTGTCTTTGAGCATTCTCTTGCCTTTACCATACAGATGTTCTTGATGTCTCAGACTAAAAGTTCCCTGTGATCTCCCTTCTTCTGTGCCTCTGTCTTCTATTTTTCCTTTTTCCTTTTTATGAGTGGCTGTTGTTTTAATCAGCCCCTCAATTTCTTTTCTCTCTGTATGAACATTGCTCAAGAAGAAGCACCCCCCTCCTGTCCACACCCTCCTTTGTATTTTTAGTCAAGTGATAGCTTTAGTACCTTAATTTATTTAGCTCCTGACTCATTTCCAATACTTTAAAAAGAGAAACTTTGTCAAGACCATGAAACTGGTATGTCTGTAGGAAAATTTTAAGTTGAGCAGAGGTTCTTAGCCCGGCTATCACTGTCCCATTTTGTTCTCTTCTGAGACAATACCAACTTTCTTAAGCTTTTGATTTACAGTGTTATGTGGCTAATACATGACAAATCCTTAGCAGGGACTGGCCTGCATACTGTAGGCAAGTCCCAAGCTCTCTCTGCTTCATTTTGAGAGCTCTCTCAAAACTCTCACAGTTTTAACTCCATAATCTATATATAGTGACCTATATACCACTACAGTCTGTGAGAGTCTCATCATTTATTTAAATGGACTCAGAAATCTACAGAAAAAAACAAATCTTTACCAGTTCAGTCTAGTGATAGCAGATACAATAGTTTGGATATTAAATAGAATAACTGAAATTTTTGATACACTATATTTTCTCTTTTCATCAGCTTTGAGCCCCAGATGGGATGAAACTTTCTCTTTTAGTGTCCAAGTTCCAGAATTGGCATTGATACGCTTCTGTGTGGAGGATGAGATATCTCTGGTTGCAAATGAATTCCTTGCTCAATACACTTTACCAGTGCTGAGCTTGAGTAAAGGTAATATTTCTATGTGAGCCATCTATAACAGCTAAAAAAAAAATCTACGTTATTCCAGGCTTTGATCATTATTGTAGTATTGATAGAGTACAGCAATCTGTTAATCTCCTGAAGGAGAAATGTATAATCATAGGTTAAATTTCACTTTTTTTTCTTTTTTAAAGTCATTGTAGTTTCTGAATGCAAATCCATGGTGTAGAAATCAAAATCAGGTTACTGACAGTTAATTGTTCCTGCTGCAGGATTCCATTCTAGACAGAAAATGCTGAGATGGAATTTTAACTCATTGTAATAGGAAACAGGAAAAGAGATAAGTCAGAACTACTATAAAGGCAACAGTTTTGTTCACTTTCTACTCAGTTACACTCAAAATCTAATATAAACCAAATTAAATTAAAATAAAAAATCATAAAAGCTCTCAGGTAATCTATCTGTAACTTTCCAGAGTGGAAAACAAAGGATATAAATTAAGCAAATTATTTATGATATTTTTCTTAGTAGTGTTCCTTTTATTATACTGGTATAGCTTCTAGAATCTTATGTGAATAATTGGCTGCACACAGAGAGCAGGCACAGAAGTCAGTAGGTCAAGGAAAAAGGCTTATGTAAAATGGCTCTTTACTGTATTGAATTTCCAAAGCTATTTCTGACAAAACAAATAACCAACTTTTACTAGTGAATGAGGATGTGAAGGCAAAATGTTGGAGCTGGCAATGGGCACTGACTTTTTTATTAAACTTAACATGATTCTTACTGGCTTTCTCTTTCCAGGTTCTGAAGTAATAAACCTGTTTGTGATTCTTATTTGAGGTTGAGGAGTTACACAAGAACAAAGACATTACTCTGAAAGTACACTTGCTTTGCTCCTACATAAATTTTAACACTGATCACCCTTCACTCTCCTTGTATTTATATTTTCAGGATAATGAAAAAAAGCCCTGCCAACTCATGATGTCTGAGACAAATTTAAATAGCAGAAACTAAAACTTAGGCTTATAAAACCATCAATTTGGGGTTTTTTGTTTTTTGTTTTTTTTTTTTTAATAATTTTTCAGTGTGTCTCTAATGTGTGTGTAAGATTAATTTTGGTCACAAATGGGGGATTCATATTTTGGAAAAATAAGAACATGCACATTCTGCAGGAAAGTTTTTGAGTGGAGTAATTCAAAGTGCTAGGAAATGAGCGTAGGTACAAAATCTCTAAACAGTGCCAAACAAATCACCCAAAGCCCTACCTAACACAACATAAAAAACCGTAAGATGCCCTCAAGATGCCCAGAAGCATAAATAAAATGATTCAAAGAGATGAGTCTCTAATGTGTGTGTAAGATTATTGCAGTGAGGAATTTCCGAATTTATTGCAGTGCTTCCAGGAACCATGGTTTTGCTTTAGGTACCTAAGCTCCCTAATTAGGGAAAAGGGAAAAGCTCTTATAGAGCGAGTCACAACAGTCTAGATTTCTTGGGAAAGAACTGTCTAAACAAGGCTGAAAAGTGAGTTAGGATTTAAATCTTAGTCTTCACAGATCCGATTGCTTTAATCTGCATTACAGTACTGTGCCTCCTTCCCTAGGATTCTTATCCCTGAGGTGTCCTCTAAGGGCAAGTTGTTTCCAAAACCAGAACAGTGCTGACACCTTATTTTTCTTTGCCATGCAGTGGGACAAAGTAGTGCCATTGCCACCCCCCCATGCATTTTCTCTTGAAAGGATTCAAATATATGTCATCACTACCTTCCTTTTGCTAGCAGTGGCCTCCCAACTCAGTTGTAGATTACACTGGGGAAGAATGTTTGCTTCCCACCTGTAGCAGTATTTGATTTTTCATGCAATGGTTAATTATGCACATTCAGGGAGGCTGAAGGTGAGAGTAGTTCTCTCAGTTGACTAAAGGCAAAAGGAAGGGGGGTCCTGGGTTACAGTCCCTGTCCCAATGAGACTGCCATGTGGAATACTAATACAGGAGTTCTATTACTACTGCTATTATCACTGGTCAATGAATAGTTAATTATTTCATACAAATTGGAACATTTTCAATTAAAAAGAAGTTTTACTTCTCTCATGACACTTTGTAGAAATTTCTGTAAATAGGGGCTAGAAATGAGTCTTAGTCCTTGAAGTGTATCTTTGGATAGGAAATCAACCAAGTCTTCCACATACTGTATGTATGCTCTAAAAGTTGATTTCAAATGCATATTGCCTGAACTCAGCTTTAATATCTGCTGCCTAGCAGCTGTACCTTAGATGTCAGGTGAACTGTCATGTCATATAAAAGATTAAAGAAAATCCAAACCCAAATAAATGAGGGTCCAAAAGACTACACACACATCCAGACACACCTAAAGAAGGATTTTGAAAACTGCAGTTCTGAACATAGACACTTATTCATAACAGATATTTACTTAAATAACCACATTTATCTATACATAGATAAAACACAGAACATCTTTTTAATCAAAAGTGACATTGTTTATTATGTGGAACAATGAACATTTACAGTCATATAAAGCATTACATGTGAGGGGGGTTGAGGAGGGGACTGTTTTGTTTCCTGAGCAGGTAAGTTAATTAAGTTTGAAGTTGAGAACTAAGCTTCTCCAAATGCTTCAACAACTGGATGAACATGTAGTTTCTGAGGCATGCCTTATCTTTGATACTGGGAATCACTCATATGTAGAAGGAGATCCTTAACACACTTATGATGTCACTACACTTTTTTTCTGCCTCAGCAGAGACATTACTGCTGTGACACCATTCTTCTTTAAGGCACGATCATTGTTGATTCACAAGTTATTTAATTTGCTATCAGAAAAATGCGTGCAGCACATAGCATCTTTGAATGTAAAAATGTATGCTTTCACCTTGTTTAAATATCACTGGGCTAAAAGTCTTCAGTTTGAAAAAATACCACATCCTGAAAGATGTTGGAGTTGTGGCCTCTATGTCCAAAATGCCAGAATTTAAATACTGTATATGTATGGGAGAAAACCAGTAGAAATGGGATTTGGGTTCTGTATCATGTCAGTTTATTTTAAAGAGTTATTTAGAGAATCATAAATTGTGCCTTATTCGCATAGTTGATCATAAAAACACTCCAATATAATCTTTGCATTTGTGGTAAATACACTAATAAAGTGTCATTTTATTTATAGGTTACCGTAGCATTCCCCTGTTGTCCAGAGACGGTGGCAATCTTGAACCTGCATCACTGTTTGTTCATGTCTGGTACTATTAATGGTGCTCTGCAGTATCAGTTGTTCTGGAGGATCACACCCTGCTCAATAAAGCAACATCACTAGGCTTGCAACAACCCAGTGGTCTGGTTTCCAGAGTGGGATGTTCTCAATGACTTTATTAAGCTAATGGGACTTCTTGTGTGAGTAAATGATATCCTGAATAAGTAATGGCTACTGACATTGGTCTTGCCATTATTTAGAGCTAATTTATAAAGACTGAACTTTTTGAGACTTTTAAAAAAAATCAGTTAATAATTTCATTTGCAGCTAATTTAAAAATTATGATTAATTACTGAGTGAGAATAATAGTCTAATACTTATGATCTGAGACTGCAAAATTATGAGCATGTTACATTGACATTTTTATTTGTATTAAACAAAATTTCTTACCATTGTATCTTCCCAAGGGGGTGGGAAAAATTACACATACAATGTACCCTTTCAATTCCATAACAGCAGCTACTGATTGGGCAATAATGCCTCTTTAATGTTCACTGTAATTATGCTACCTGGAAAAATAGTTTTGAGAAAAAATGCAGTTCTTAAAAAGATAAAAACTCAGATGCCAATACCAGTACCTTTTCTTAGCTTATTCTTGAACCTCCTGCTGCTAAAGTAAGACAAATAATTCACAGACTGATTTGTAAAGAGCTATATTCATCACAGCAGCAGGGAGCTCAGGGTACATCTTACTGTGAACTCAGGAAACAGCAACCACAATGCTTTGAGGTGGACTAGAAGAATTTGAGAAAAGGCAAGTGTTGGTTGTGTGATTTCGGATCTCTGAGGACAACTTCTTGCCTGATGTAAGTATCAGTGTAGATCTTGCCCATAAGACACAATTTTCTCAAACTGGAGTATTGTTGAGTTTCCACAGGACTATATCTACCCAGTTAATTGCAGATTTGATACTTAAAAATGGCTTCTCTTTTTTTTTTTAAAAAAAAAAGGATGCTATAATGATGCCAAACACTATTGCTTATGTTTGGAGACAGTTCTAATAATATTACATTTTAATACTCTTTTTATTTAATGCCATTTTAATGCTAGCTTATTTAATGTTGTTCTAAGACAGAAAATTACAGCATGCAGTAAACAATGATTAGAAAATGTCACAGGAAACAACACTATTAGAAAATTGCATTATAGTTATAATAAGGAAACCAAGACAGAAGACCGAGAAGAATCTAAAATCAATACTGAACTGTAAGGTCAAGTACCCTGATAACATTGTAAGCTGTCTTCAATGTGTTTTCTATGCTTGAGTCACAAGTCCTTTGATTCTTTACCCAGGAGAGCCTATAATCTAGAACGTTAGATTCAGTGATCTTTGTAGTGATCATATCTGTATGATAGCCAATATCCCTTCCATGTGGGAAATATTTTATGCTTTTTTTTCAGCTCTGAAGAATACTAGTATGTTAATATTCAAGCAGAGTTACTCCCACCTCACCTTACTGAGGAGGAGTTTAATTTCCACAGGCAATCTGGTGTATCTATTCTCAGACAAAAACTGACCAAGTCACATAGTCAATCAGTTTGATGCTGAGAAAAAGTTTCCTAAATAGCACTCCTAGTCTCACTTCAGGAGTTTTATACATTACCTTCTGAACACTGATTTGTGAGTGTCCTTTGGGAGAAGGCGGCAGTTATCTTCAGTTTCTGGCATTATTATCCCTCTGTTGACCACTTTTCCACCTGATAGGATGAGTGTCAGACCTACTCAGTATATGGTAATTCAAAATTTCACAGCAAGTCAGATCACAAATCAATGTGTCTCCTGTGCCTTAAAAATGTGCCCTTGGTCCTGGAAAGGCATATACATGGTCAGCTATGTGTGTGTAAGAGGCTGGCAGTAATGGACAGTTCATTATAGTTGCTCACATGCTAAATGTTTAAAGATGTACTTAAGTGCTTCCTCTATTTAGGTAAAAATGCTCTGAAGAACAGAGCCCATAATTAGCCTCAGTGAACTCAAAGGAATCACTCACATTCATTGTTTAATATGTATATATACATTTTATAACCCTGAGGTCAATGCATGTATTGACTTGATTCCCCTATACAGCATAAGAATGCTATGAGGTAAGACTGGTGAACAAAGATTCTTTATAGCATGTTCTTAAATAAATACCACGCTGAAAGCTCGCATTCAATATGTTTTATTTATTTGTGAATATCAGCTTCTCCATCCTCCTTTCTTCTCACAAATGACCAGTTATGTCTGCTACTTGGATGTCAGAATAAAAGAAACAATGCCTTATCTTATTGAGAAATCAATATTCTGGATTGAATGTTACATTATATCAAAAGTTAAAAGCACACCAAACACATGGCAAAAGATGTGCAAAGTGCAAAGGTTTTAAGCTTTTTTTTTTTTTAAATGTACTGACCATATAAGATTTAATATGAAATTTGCTAGTCATCTGAAATGTATTGGCACCCAGGGAATCATCCCATGGTTCTCTGGTGAAATCATCATATGCAGTGGAGTCATAGCAAGTGCTGATAAATTATACCATTATCAGCATTGTTTCAACAGAGTCAGTGGAATCAATGGGCAAAGAATTAGGCCCGACATGTCGATGTGTACAGAATTTAGTATTTTTACAGTACTATTTAATACAAACAAAACAAAAATCTTTATTGCTGTCATAAAAATTTCCTGCGTGCTGCTAGAAGTTCTTAGCATGTGATTTCTTAAACTCACAGTGACAGGAAGCCGTTGCAGGAAGATGGTAGCAATTTTAAGACAACAGCCTTATGATTAGAAATGTTAAGGTGTGTGACCAACAGATGACTGCATATTCTCAAAGACAACTGAGACAAAATATACCAAGGGAAGTGGAATAAAGAAACATCAGTGGATAAAAAATCAAATTATCTTACACAACATTTAAATGACGCTGTTTCCCAGTGGATACCACTTTTCTTCATTTAACTGGACACTGCTCAGTTGAATGTTAACAGCTCCCACAAATGTTCCTCTACTTTTCACAACAAGCTTCAGTACACGGCCTTTGAGCTCTGTGACCTTGTCATACACAACCTGAAACAATATATAATGAAACATGAAAAAGCATACAAATTTGTGAATCTATTTGACAGGCATGCTTATTTGAATACAGCATTCAAGATGATGATTACAACTTTGTAATAATTGCTTTAAACTTCCCTCCAGAATTATAAGCTGCTAAACATGAGCGAAATTCACTTAGTGAATTTACCTCAGAAATACATTTGACCTTATATTGTTTATATAATAGAGCTTCTGCCAGCTTAGGCTTGTGAAATCTGATTACCAAGCATTTCCAAATAAATTTGAAACTGGTGTTGCACAACGCTTGAGAAAAAAATCTACACAATTTTCCCAGTGAAAACTGAAACTTTAACTTAAGCAGAATTTTGAACTCAAATGTGAAGAAATATCAGATCCTCCATGAAGTTCACCAGGGAATGATAATACAGTTGAATTTCTTAAGAACAGATTCAGACGGAGAGTACTTCTCATGGACAGCAGCATGAAAAATTAAGATAGGTAATTCTGTAAAAGTGTAGATTTTTATAATTTTTAAATATCTTTCCATAGCAGATGCCTTGATAAATGGTATTGCTCTTCTGTAAAAATCTGAAAAAAACCCCCAGGAAAACAGTTTTTATGTCTATTTTTTAAAAACCTACATATATTGTATTTGTTACATGTTCCTTAGTAGTGTCTTAAAGCAACTTTAAGTTGCACTGATATGTCTTATCACATCAAGGCACAGTACTGTACTTGTGATTAAATCTTTTGCAATATACCAGAATTAAAAAAGATCAAGCCAAACCCCAAATTTTCTTCTAACCAAGACTTCCATAAAATTTCATAACTGTTCTAGATCCAACAAACCTACATCATAAAAGAGATAATAATTTTCCTTTGAAAAATGCCTGTATAAGTTTTAGTATTTCAATAAAAATAACTTTATGCATGATTCTGGATGCTAACTGTATCCAAATGTGCCCATTATAAAAATGCTTGCATTTTTTAATGGAATCATCAAATATTAAGCATGATGGAAAGCTCAGCCCACTCAGTAGAAGCTGTAGATGTGGAACATCTCTGAGATTGGACCAAATTTAGCAAATAGAACTTTCTAAATTTGGATGTTTCTGTTACTCAAGAAGTGCTGCTAATACTTCTCAAATTAAATGAGACAGCTTGCTTAGCATCTCTAGAAAGTTATAAGGCTTATAGTTTTTAAAATACCCTTGAAATTGCCTTAATGCTATGTGAACATATCAAGGTTAATTAGGAAATGTTAATGGTGTATTTTCTGAATTTAAAAAAAAGCAACAATCTGGAGTGATAGGCTAACAAGAATGAGCTGCATTCAGAACAGATTCCTATGTTTCTGTTTCTGCATTAATCAAAAACTGCTGAGCGAACTGCATGTGGGTTGACAAAATGTGAAAGAATGCTTCAGTTAGTTCCAGGCCTGAAAGGTAAACTTTGTTACGGGAAGTACATTTACTCTAAAATATGTACGGCTGGAAACCTTTTTTGCTATTTTAGTTGCAATGGAAAGTGCTTTAAATTTTAATCTCTGTGAAGTTTAAAAAGCAAATGCAGTGACATACTGTCACTTCAGGAGAATGGGAAAAGGAAGCTGCCTGAAAGATGTTTGTCATGCAACCTGTGCGATATGAATGCAGTCTGTGCAGATGGCACTGCTGAGGAAAAGAAGTGTCAGACCAAGCACCCTCTAGTTTGGATGTCGGTAGACTGGACTGCTGAGTTGCCTCCATACCTCCAGTTATAAGAAGCAAAAATGGCCATGGGAGACATCCTTTAGAGAGGGGAAGACTTTATAAAGGCTTATCCCCAGCAATGTTCCTCACACTGAGTGGTGACAGAAAGGCGGTTTTGAACTTCAAGGGTAGACCCAGGGGGCACAAAATTGTTGCTTCTGTCAGACAAGCCCAGCTGGCCTGAGCTGCCCCTGTGGGATCACAGAGTGATTTTTGTCTGCACTACGAGCTGTGAGGATGCCTTCTTTGCCTCGGTCTTTAATGGCCAGACCAGTTCTCCTCATAGTATTCAGTTCCCTGAGCTGGAAGATTGGGATGGAGATCAGAATAAACCCCTCGTAACCCAGGAAATAGTAGTAAAGGACCTGCTGAGTCAATTAGACACCCATAAGTCTATGGGGCCGGATGAGATCCACCC
>VZRW01007479.1:10773-31302 GCA_013398125.1 Aegotheles bennettii | reverse complement strand
GGCGGCCGCCCCGCGTTTATCGGCTTCTCTTGCCCGGCTTCAGCCGCCGCACGGCGCTGGGCGCGGCGGGAGCGCGGTTCTGCCTGCGCACCCGGGGGGGGGTCCGGCTGGACTTGTGATGGGGTTTTTGTTGTCTTGGTGGGTTTTTTTGCTTTGTTTTTTCTTTTTTTCTCCTCAGAAACGGGCAAATTATGCGTAAGAACAAGAACCGGAGGATTTGGGTGGCAAGGAGCAGCTCTCCTAGTTCTGGGTGCTCCTGGGATGATCCCTGAGCATCCCAGTCCGGAGGCAGGCTGAGCGGGTGGGGAGTTGGCAACCCGGGCCACAGCTCACCTGCCCTTTGTCACCCCTCTCCCTGCTTCTTTACAGTCACTTACACTACAGGAATCATCTGTGGAGGACCACCGAGCAGAAGGAATCTCTTTACACCTGCTTTGCTGTTTGCATCTACTTCACTGGCAGGAGCACGAGTATGATAAATCCAAACCTACCAACCCTCCCTGGGAGGCCAGGCCAGCATTGTGCTCACTGGGGTGACGGAGGGGGATAACAACTGTTCTTACCTTGTACCTCGTTACTGCCGGCAGTGGGAGCGGGTAACATTAGCAGATGGTCCATATGATCCTTTGTGTTTTGAAGGCCGCCTAAACATGAAAACAGGACGAGTCCTCGTGTGCCAGGCCACAAACCCTTCCAAAGCTTCAGGGATAGAAGACTTTAAGAGGATGTGATAATTCAGTAGATTATCAAAATCAACTATTTAGACATGGACATTTGCGACCAATAATAAAATTTATTCTATCGTGACACAAAAAAACCCCCAAACTAATTGATAAATTCCCTATCTTTTCGTTGCTAATAGCATTCAGTAGCAGGAATGAACTGCAGTGAAAAGCGAACCCTAGGAAGTCGTGCTTAAGGTCCCAAGCAAAAGCAGCCCCTAAATTCATGAACAGTAATACCATGCGCCTTCCCATTTGGCTCAACACTGCTTGCTTAGCTCTCAGCAGCACAGAAACTTAGAGAACACTTGTCTATCGCCTTTGGGCCTATGCAAATGGAAAGCTGTACAAGTATCAGGAACTTAAAAAAAACCCCAAAACCACATCTTAAAGTCATAATTGTACCAATTTCCAGCACAGCCAGGCCCAAGTTCAATAATCTAGCTCCCTTCTTCTTTAGATATGAATGTGATTAACAAGAAACCAATACAGTTACACTAGTACTAGCTCACTGCAGACACTTCTCTGCTGGGATGGCTCAATTCTCTACTTGCACCCATGTTAGGTGGATTGAATAATTTTAACTTTAGCAGCAGAAGAGTCGTGATGCACTCCTGTGAAGCTCCACCCAAGTGGCCACTTTTCACGGTTTGTCTCTAGGAATTAAGCCACAAAAGAGGCTGCAAGAGACTGGCTTTGCCACAGATTTACTGTTTGATGATCCTCGGACAAATCTTTGCGCTCGTTCTTCCTTCTTTAAGTGGAGTGGTATTTCTAAAATGCTCGTAAGACACTGTTACAACCAAAGGGAGTCTCAAATCAGCAGGTCCCGTAGCAGAAGCCACGGGTGCTGATCTACGAGAAGGAGTTATGATAGGTGATAGAGTGCAGCAACACTCTTTTTACACTAAGTTTTGGTCCAGAGTGCTACACATAGATGACTGGTCTCAGCCTCATGTTGACATTTGTGTCATACTGGATAATGCGAAACAGAAATTGTGGGGTTTTACTTCTTTCAGTATGCTTTTCCACACAGTACCATTCAGTCCCATGGAAATAATATATAGGTTCTATATAGGACATAAAAGGTTCCTGTTTAGGAAGCTGGCAGCACACGTTAAGATACACTAAGCTGAGAGCTGTTCAGCCTCACAAGATGTAAACCACTTCCCAATAAGCACCTGAATATACAGCAGGGCAGCTTTATCATTCAAGAAGTTTATACCAGGGCTTCTTCTGAGTGTTGTTCAGGCTTCCTACCCTTATCCTCCGGCGATGCTCCCATCCATGAAAACACTGATCTCTCTTCAAAGTCCTCCTAAGTTAACTGGGCTACTCACAGCTGAGGAACAGGCCCTGCAAATACACATTTTTACACATTTGCTGATAGAATATTTGTGTTAGTATTAAACTGATCCACTTAGTTAATCTGGAGTCCAGTAATTTCTGTTCCAGACCCAATGCCTCACCCAGTTGCTGCTGCTTGGTTATGATTGTTGTCTCCTAACGTTTCTCCTCAAGCTGGTGCTTCTTTCAAGGTATTGCTGATGAGAAGACAAACAAATTCCAAACCTTCTAGTGCATTTATCATTTGTTTGGCAAGGTGAGGTGCTTTATGGAAGTCAAGATCCTTCTAAGTAACAACCCTGATTCTAAAACTGCCTCATTTTTCATGTGCCGATGGACACATGAAGACAGTGGTTCTGCTGAGATCACGTGAAAATACATGAACAGTAAGGAACACAATTGTGCCTGTCTCAAGGAAAGTTGGGGTTTTTTGGCTGGTTTGTGTCTTAAAGTTTAAACCTTTACACAGAATATGGAGCAGAGGAAAACTGTAGAAAGCACAAGCATTTACATGGCCTAGTGTACAGGTGCTGATAGCTTTGCACGTGCTGAACTTTCTTAAAGTTTCTTCCATGAAAACCAGACCTGGAAGGAAGGAAAAGGCAAGCATTTATTCCCAGCTGTTGCCTAGAGCCAACAATTTTATAAAATGCGAGCCATGAGGAGGTTCTGATTACATGACATATTCCTGTAAAGGCCTTCCTTCATCTCAGCTGGTTACATGCTAAGGCCTGTGCACGTTTCCATACTCCAGCAGGTTTCTTCTGTGGCCCTTGATGGCAGAAATAAAGAGAATTTACTCATCAGTTGCAGATGGTAGCATTTTTTACAGAAGCAGTATATGTTTCTTCTCTTGTTCATGCTGTGCCACATCCCTTCTGATACTTTCCAAACACGCCTTCTTCTGCAAACCTTACTGAAGTCCAAATCTGTTTTAAATTACACTCCACATGACAGGTGCAGTCACTGAGATCAGTTGGATAACACAGGCCACCTTCGACTTCATGCACAGAGGCGTTGCCCACAGAATATTTGAGTCCTAACAGCCCAATATGACTCTGGAAAAAAAAAAGTATGTAGCTGCACAGGAAGTTTCAAAACCCCTGTTTAGTAATTTTGCTGTTTTGCAAACGAGAGCATACTTTGGGAAAAGTCGCGGATTAGATGTCATATTGCAAAGCAAGAGTAAGACTGATTTCTACTAGATATGTGTTTTCAAATACTTAATTTTTTGGTGATACCCTACTTCCTTGAAAACTAGTAGAAATGTTTGTAAGTAAGTTTAATTCATGGATCGACTTCTTTTCCATGCAAGGCAAGCTGAACTTGGATGGAAACATCAGCTGTATATTCTTAATGTTTTAAAGCATCCTCTTGTATTCCATTTTCTTTAGAGACAGCAGGGAAAGGCCTCTCCAAAGACAGAACCATTCTTCTAAACAACATATTGCTGAGTAGGAACAGAAAAATTCCAACTGAATGATGAAAATAGTTCTATTTATTTAAAATTATCCCCGTCAGATCCCCTGTGTAGCTCACAACTGAAGACTTCTAGCAAAGACAAGCAAGCAAGGAAAATCCCAAGAAGTACAGACCACCACTGGTTGGCAGTGAAGCCTGATGTAGAGAGATGCAGTGGGGATCTCCTTCTCTCCAGCTCCCCAAATAACGTTGTGAAACACTTTGATGAGACTCCTCCAGCAGAATTTTCGAGGAAGCCACAGTATACAAATGGCCAGACCTTAGGAAGTCTCTGCCCACTTGAGTGCTGTGATTCCTGGCAGAGGTGAGAAAAGGAACTTGCATCAATTCCAGGAGACACAGGAGGCACAGGACCTGGAGCAGTACACCTACCATGGGGTAAGAAGGTTGCTGTTCCATGCCATCACCTTCTCTTGCAAATTTTGCTTTCTGTGAAGGACACTGCTTACTCCCCAGTGGTTTTGGCTGGAAGGCAGATGATTTCACAGCTCGCTTTGACAATGAAGAGATTCAGTGTTGTCACTGGACCTCTGGATTTTGTCACTCTTTCTTCCCTCCCAGGGAATGAGATTGTTATTTCTTCAGGTCAAAATTAATAGAATTTTACAGTGGAAATGGCACATCAAAAACTAGCTTGTCAGTCAAATCCAGAGCTACTATTAGGCTGCTTTAAATGAGATCTGTAAGCCTTTCTCAACAAAAATGTTACATTTTCAGCTCAAAACAAGAGCAAAATATCTGTAGAGACAGGGCACCTGGGCACATGTGTTTATGATGGAGCTGCAGTGGATTTAGATTGTCACTGTTGCCTCGAACACTTCCAGCCACGCAGTGGGTAGGTTGTTCGTAGCATACTCGTAAAAAGCACTGGTTGTATTTGCCCTTTTCTCAAGGCTGCACTGCCAGCCTGAACACAGCCCAGATGAACACAACTCTCAGTTGCTTATTAGATGCAAACTTAAAATCAATTCTTTCCTCCGGTACCTTATTTTAAATTTTCAGGAGATACTTCAAATATTTTCTTCAAATAATTTCTGCAAGAGAAAGACTCCATTCAAAGAAATGAGACTTAGCATGGCTGCAAATAGTAACAATGCATGGAATGTGCTTTGCTTTACCTTTGTGGCTGGATTTGCTCAGATTGTGTCAAGTAATCTGCACATATTGCTGGCTCTCTCCTAGTGAGCATTACCTAGAGAACAGGGTCTCAGAAGGCCAGTTGTCCTTTCAGCATGGATGAGTGGCTGGCTACTCTATATCCCTATATGTGCAAGTAAGTGGTAACTGAGGAGAAAGAGCAGCCAGACAAGGTATCCTCGGCTGACTGAAGGAAGTGGTCTGGGAGAGGCAGGCAGGGAGCAGGGATGGCCCTGGTGCCGCTGCAGTGATTTCCTTGCCAGGCTTCTTGTGTGAACCAGCTGATTTTTGTTGACATGTGAGCCCTGCAGACAATTCCATCATTTCTAGAACTGTTATGTTCTTAAATCAGGGTCAGTACTTAAACAGTGCTTTTATCCTATGGAATAGGATAACATTCTATGAATGGATAACATTAAAATTTGTACGCTTTTTGAGGAATTAACAGATATACAGTAAAGTATCCAAGAAAACATATTTCACAGCAAAAGTGTATGCACGCAATGTTCAGCTCACAAAGTGGGCAAAACTGATGAAGATGTATCAGTGTGGATTTTTCTTCTGATGATCAATGCACCATGAACATTTTTTCACAGTGAAAGTGTGTATAGAAAGTAACCATTTCGTGGGAATGGAAATAATTATTATTACTGCTATTGTTACTGCTATGACGTGATTCCCTTAGAGTCTTATTCCTTATACATAAAGTACGTAACTTATTTAAGCGTCTCTGTGAAGCTCTCAGCACAGAGTTTCAGAGAGATGGGAACTGTTCAGCTTCAACAGCAAAAAGGAATTCAAGAAATGTTCTTCCAGAACTGCGCCATTTCTGAAATCGCTGCCCTGTTGAGATGTTTGCTTTGCTGAGAGCACAACATGCAGCACAACATCCACTTATCTCTTCAACTTTCTGGAAACATTGCATTAAATATTCCTCTCAAAAATCTCCAGACCATTTATGTGATTGTACGCTCAAGTCCACCATGAAGAGTAACCAGCTGCTTCTAATAAACCCAAAATGCTGCTGTCCACCTTCACAGATACTCTCCTCTAAAAGGAGCCTCCCTCACTCAGCCTCCCTCACTCCAGTCTAGATGCTGACACCGCTATTAGACTTCTACATCTGAACAGGCAGAATCCGGCCAGGCCTAAGGTGATCAAAAATATCCAAGATTCCCTTCCTTCCTATTTTATCCAGCCCAGAAGGTTCAACAAGATATGCTCCCTCACACCCGTGACTCCTTTAGATAGCCCTCAATGCCTACATGTTAAATTGGAAAGATTCCTTGAGCCAGGTATAGTGCAAGGACAGAGCTACTATTTCCTTATCTGTATGTCTTCTGAAAATACACAATCTACAGACATCACTCTGACCTGTACTCTGATCATTTATAAAGGACTCTACCCATGCCTGTAACACAGGCTAAACCATCTGCTTCTGAATATGTAGAAGACACCTTAACACCAACACAGTCCCTGATATTAGAACTCCTAGCACAGTATTATCTTCACAGGATGGGAAAATAATGTGAATTTATGGGATGCTGATATCTGAAGAAATAGAGGATGCAGCACATATCAGTATCTGGTAACTACACAGGAGCTGCCATGATGTCTACACTCCATACAAGCAGTTACAGCAACTGCTGGAGGAAATAACCTTTCGCTCACGGCTTCAAAAAGGAACTTGCTTATTTTGACAGGAATTTCTTTCCCTTTTGCTGAATACAGCCAAGTGTATATGGTTGTCACCAAGTAGTGTCTGTCTTATCCCTGGCCATGGTAGACGAGTGTTTCTTTCATTCAGGGAATTGTCTTCATCTTCAGCAACTCCATTAACTTGCTGATTTCCCAATGAGATACAGTTCTCAAGGAAGATTACAAGTACTACAAGAATGTATTGTGGAAGAAGCATCAAAACTACTACCCCTTCTCCACCCCTCTCCTTTCTGTCCTCTTTCTCTCCTTTTCCCCATCCTGCTGTACAAAGATAAGCTGGGAAATGCACTGTGGCAGCTGTACCTGCTCACCAAATGCTCAACAGTAGCATTATTTAATGGCAAAGCAATTTTCTAGTCACCACCCCTCTCTCCCCACCCCAGAATGGTTATCTAATATATATTTTACTCCAGTGGGTGCTGCACTGGTCAAACACCTACCATTATGTGCACCCACCTCAATTTATTACTGGTTCAGGAAGGAGGATCACCTCTTTCACAGTCATTCAAATAAATGAAGTAATGAAGTATTCTTATGGAGTCTGTCTCCAGCTTCTATCATAATCATTCTGTTTCTTCTACCATCTTCTTTCTCAGAGTCATCATCTCCCTAGGTGACCTAGGACAAGAAACAGGCTACATAGCATGTAAGAAATGACATACTTTATATTGCCTAAGCCTGCAATACCAGCAGGTGTTCAAGGGAATACCCATTTCTCTCATCTCTTTCCAACAGATAGTGGTTTTGAAAAGGGCTCTGTGAGCTCATCACCACAGGGGGACAACTTCTACCCCAAGTCACCTTATGCTACCAAAATCTTAGCATTAACTTTCCCATTAATACACAATCTAAATCTATTTAGATTAGTACTTTCTTAACTAGAAGCCATTTGGCTTTCTATTCTGTCCTTCTTCGCCTTTACTGCTTTTTCAGGAGTTTTAGAGGAATTTAAGTCTTTTACATTATTTTAATTCTCCTTTTTCCTTATTTATCATGTTTCCATGAACTTGAATTTCATTCAGACAAATTAAGTCCCTTATTGAATATGCCCCAAGTTTCACTGAGGGAATGTTGCCACAAAGGAAAGGTCCACTCTTTTAGAAGTCAAAAAGCAAGGCAGTTTGGACAGAAAGTCAATGTGGTGACCTCAGATTTGTGTAAAACACAGCATTAGACAAACCTGCATTGAATTGATCTGCAGTGCTGGGAGTTTAAATCGTCTGTAGTTCAATTTAATGCCAATCTGATGGTTTCCATGAGAGATAAGTGTGGCTCTGGGAGTGTGGATTCAATTCAGATGCTGATATGCATAGAAGTCATTGGATAGGCCAAGATGCTTTGACCAGACAGGGATCTGATCAGTCTCCTCAGGGTAAATTTAATTCAACATCTTCCTAAGGTATGGGTAAAAATAAAAATGAGTAGCCACTCCTTTTGTAAGAAATACTGAAGCAGTAAAACTTTCAATAGCTTCTTTGAAGCTGTAGATTTTGATTGCTTGAACTCTTATATGACTTAATGAAGATGGCTTTTATAACAGAAGAAATTATTGATACTATGTTATTTCTTCTATTACAGCATAACAGATCACCTAACTGTTCTAGGGTTTCCAAATGTAAGCAAGTGGCTACTCACGGGATTAAATGGATGTAAGGGAAGCATGTATTCATGTCCATTCACAGTCTCTATTTTCAGTGGCCCAGATAGTCTGTCACTAACAAAGGTTTTGCTTTCGATCCCACAAAATTTTGGCAAGTACATATTACCATGTTATCCATAGCACATAAGGTTTTGGTGCCTTATTGTTGCTTTACAATTAAGATTATTATTTTTATTTCACTTCTATCTCCTTAAAAATCTTATCACAAACATAAATACCTTTGCAGCCCCTCCTGCACTCTTGCTGATGTGATAGCCCTTTTGAAGTTTATGAAGCATTTATATGTTTGTAAAATGATCAATCTTTTTCTGTCCTCTAATAATTACATACTCAGATGTGTTGAAGTCATATTAAATAGATGTTTATTTTATCTGACCTTGCAAAAACATCAATTTCTGACCATACTAACACAGGAATAACTAGTGAAGTAATTTTACTTCTGTGTGTGTGGCTGGTAGTTTTATGTCTCTTTTTTTAATAGCAAAATTAGAGAAGGAATAGCAAAGAGCCACAAAAATAATCCGAGAATGTGAAAAAATAATGAGAACCATAAAAAGCTTGATCTGTTTAGCTTTTTTTAAAAAAAAATAAATAAATTGACAAGTAACTTGATTACAGGGTAAAAGCACCTTCCAGGGGAGAAAATAGTGAGTACTAAAGAGCTCTTTAATCCATCAGAGAAAGGCATAACAAGAATCAATGACTGGAAGCTGAAGGCAAACAAATGCAAATGGAAATAAGGTAGAAAATTTTTAGCAGCAGGCATGATTACTACTTGTATTATCCAAGTACCTGCAAGCCAAGTTATAGACCAGGGCTCCCTCATGCTAGCTGCTGGCAAAAAAAAACCCCAACAAACCAACCTCTAAAAGCCCCAAAAAACTCTAAACCATAAAACAAACAAACTAACAAAATAATAATAAAAAAACACCAGAAAAGAAAAACAATCCCTGCCAAAAGGTTACAAACAACCCATAAGATGAAGTAACATAATAAATCAATGATAATATTATCTGATATGACAGGCAGCAGTTTCAGGCCATGGTTTCACGATACAAAGTGTTGAGATATTGGCTTAAGATGATTCTGCCCTATCAAGACTGATTCTTCCCACTCCCGCAACTTCTCTACAGCTATGAAACTTTGAAACCTGAACCTTATTGCAAAAAACCCCCAAACCTATCATCCTACTCAAGTCTAACATAAAAGGTAAAAGATGAGCTTGTGATTCCCAACACCACTGCTCTAACACTGGAGTCTACACACCACCCTTGGTAGCTTACAAACACAACACCCCATTACAGTTTGACTGGAAAGAAGATCAAAGGGGGAAGCCGAGAGCAATATTTTTCTATTATAAAAGTTTTTGCTACATAGTTTTGAGATTAAGAATCATAGATATAGAATGCCCCTGAAATCCATCTGGAGGAAAACTGGGAGACTTGAGAAGTGTCTCATCTTCTTTTCCAACAGAAAAACAAGGATAGGAAAAAACGCCACTTTTGATTTCCATTTCTGTTAGCAGACAATAGCAACACATCACACACACCTCCCTGGAGGTGGCCAGCCTCCTCCTGCCAGCTGCTGTTCTGTATTTCACTGAGCTGAATATTCACGTGCAGATGCTAGACAGAGAAACGGTTACAACCAGATCTAAACCCATTCATTTTTGCTTGTTCCTTGTCAAAAATACTTCAAGCTAGGGCTATAATATGCCACATTAAAAGAATGTTATTTCATCGCAAAGTTTCAATACTTAATAGCCTTAATATTTGGCCTCATGCACTCTGCTAAACTTTTCGACAGGACCGCAGCTGCCCTGTGTGTGCAGGACACATGCTGCTCAGGAAATGAATCAGGGTTGTGTATCAAATTAAGATTATTTATAGGTTGGTATATGTGTTTTCTCTAGAAGTTGTGCAGAGAACAAGACAGACAACTACAGGAAGAGAGCAATGGGCATGTGGTTAAGGCAGTTGAACGCCACACAGAAACACTCAGTTCTGCCTTTGCCATCGGCCTCTGTGAGCGAGGAGCAAGTCAGACCAAGCACCTTGGCAGGTGGCCACCAGCCTTGCCGTCCTCTTTTTCTGGGAGACCAAACTGAAACACCTTGGGCCTTTTACATAGAAATGCAAAGCAGTTGATTATAATGTAAGCTTTGGCTTTTGAGGGAGAAACGGAGCTGGAGGCACAAGGTTAAAAGGCAGGAGAACCCAATTAATAACATCAACTTTACTACTGACTAAATGAGTGGCTTGGTTTTCTCCTTGGTCAAACAGGACAACTGTTTTTTTGCTGCTCTGGGAATACACAAAAATCATCAAATATTGTGATGCTCTTAGGTATCACTGTAATAAGCCTACAAAGTAAAAAAAATGAAGATGTTTCTGATTCTCTATATATACAGAGAAAGCTTTGGATCTTTTAATCTGTTATTTATCCTATATTGCTACATACTTGCTTTAAAAAGTCTACACAATACAAATGCTAACACACAGAGAGATGGAGCATATCCATTTTTCCCCTCAAACTCTATTTTTAATGTGATTTCACAAAGTCCTTTCCAGCTTCTATCAGGGCTATTTAACTTTACTACTCAGTGAAACTGCAACAGTCATATGGAATAGGTCAGTGTAAACAAAAGAGATTCTCTGGTTCACAAAAACAAAAATATCCTCAGTCTCAGCTGTATAGCATGTCGTGTAACCACAGCCACAGAAATAGAAAAGCAACAGGAGAGCTAGTAAAAGTTAATGCCTTTTCCTACTTATTTTATTGGTCTACATTACAGTGTATCATCATATTGAGAGCTTTCAGAAATTGCAGGCTACTAAGATAGCACATTGAAAAATAAAATAAAATAGATGGACTTTGTGTGCAATGAATAAACAACAAATCTACCAACATCTTTAAAAATGACCTGAATAGAGTTCCAACAGTTACTCTGACTTCAAAATCTGAGTGTTAAGGGAAATGCCACAATGACTGGAGACACAGGTGCCGATCTCCTCCATTTTAAGCAGGAAGCCACTGGGTGTAAAACACAATAATCACGGCAATCATGAGCTTTTGGTGCAGGACACAACAGAAATGTTTTAATGATGTTTGACAACATCCCAAGCACATGCTGTCTGAATGCTACGAAAGTAGATGTGCTTGAGACTAAGAGACAACATAATTTCATAGGATAATTTTCATGAATTAGAAGCAGATAGGGGAATAAAATAGAAATTTAGGTTCAGGCCTACAATCAGATCTCCAGAGTAGACACTTGCAGTCATCCAGAGTCCCATCAACTCAGTCAGGCCCCATGACTATCGAGGTCCATTTGAACAAATCCAGCAGCAGCATTAGGGCCTAGGTATGCAAACAGAAAAAGGATGAAATCAGGTAACACAGCACACAGCTTTAATTGAAGAGACACCAAACTAGTCCCAGGAAAATAATGAGTGTCTACACCATTGAAAGATTTACATTTTTACCACAAAATGCTGCAGCTACAGGAAAGGCTACAGTGGTATCTTACATCAAGAGGTTTACACAGCATTAATTGATCACAGCATATTCCCCTTCAGGCAAACACAGGTACCTGCAGTGTGTTTGATCCTGCGTGCTGCTGGTTTTTTATATTTATATATAATTTATTATTTTAAATAAGAGAGTGGTCTAAAATCAATATAGGTGATACTTCTATCTTCATCAATTCTTCATTTTTAGACATGTAGATTTTTAGCCTCTTTAGTAACATGGTGGCAAAAACTAAAATGACATAATCTTACCATATTATAAAATATTGTAAAACTGTCAGAAAGTAATATTAGTTCTATGAAAACATTCACTGTTACACCTACCTGAAGGTTGTGAGAAGTTCTAGCTTGGCAGTGTGTTAGATGAAGTAACTTTTTATGCTGATGTTTCTCCCTAACATACTAATAAATATAATACTAATAAAAGCTTGTGGTAGCATACACCCAGTATCATACACAATTGCCAATGAGAAAATGTATTGTCTCAAAAAAATGTCTACTTTGTAAGGAGGTTTTCCTATGGAAACACAGGATGTAGTACATCAAGAATGTGCAACAGCAGCAGTGGAGACTTTACAGGAATATCATGTTTATGGTGGAACAAGCACACAGAGCCACTGTGCCACAGGCTACACCATGGAGTATCATGTCATCTGAACTCCAGCAGCAGCACCTTTCATCCACCCCAGGCAGGAGTCTGTGCCTTCTGCTGTACCTTGCACCTTCCTTTTCCGTCACTGCACCTTGCACCTTCACCAGTACTACCTCTTTGAGACAGCCAGACCAAAGACAGGATGAGGCTGTCCTGGCGTATGGTACCTTCCCTTTATTATAGTAGAGTTACGCCCTCAGAGATCAGCAAGCAAACAGAAAAATCAACATAAACACACTTTCTGTCAAAAAAAAAATAATTCAGGAGAATCAACTACCTCTGATTACTTTTACTTCTCCTACTTGATGGCTTAAGATGCAGCAAGATCCTTTATATGAAATAAATTAATAAGTTTAAAAATTACTCCAAGTGAAATTCATTGAAAGAGATGTTAATTTGTCTATAGCACTGCAGGAGAGGTAAGAATTCAAATTATTATTTCTAGGTGAAAAAAAATACTATATACAAAGCTTCCTATTCACTATGCGCATGGACATTAAGACACCCTTTTTGCCAAGATGTGTCACTGACTTGACTTAGACTATTTATACATGAGGGAACTCCTGGACATGCAAGACAGATGCAATTCCAAAATCTGTGGGAGAAGGTAATGGTTTTGTCATCTTAATGTTGGTGTTAGCTCAGGATAGATACAAAAATCTTTATTTCCATTTTAATGTTGAATTCCCACTTGTATAGCACGTACATGTCAGAAACTGGTACGTGATAAGGAACCTGTAGCACCACACTGAAAACCTAGTGTCATACTTTGGTTATTTTATCTCAGCAAAGTTACAGACTGAACCCTGGCTGCTGCTTGGTGAGCACCCCAGCAGGGCTCTGCCTCTCTGAGTGGAGCAGAGGGACTCCTGAGCTTCCCCCTCATCTCTCCCCATGGGCTGTGCGCATCCAGCCACCAGGATGCCACAGACACACCGTGCTTTGTGCCCAAAGATGTCTGGCATGCTGTGAAGTGCGCTGGCTCGAATTTACAAATTCACAAATTTTTAGCATTCAAAAGGCTATTTACTGCTTTACCTGGTCATCACCACTCTTTCTCTGAATAACCTGACACATTGAAGGGCTATTAATATGAAAGTCCTTTCCAAAGAGCTACATTTCTGAGGAAAGGCAATTTTTAGATTTCTCTTCCCTGAGCATACTACATACATCTAACTTCTAGACACCTAAGACAATCTTCCTTCTTGCTCTTGCAAAAATGCATTAACAGTTTATATTTCCACACTTGGTGGAAATGCATCTATTGTAAAAATAACAAGAAAAAAAAATAAAAGCTGTCTGGTTTTTTTCTTAAGGTTATGCCTTAAGAAGCAACTAAAGTTGCTTCATCTCTGGTATAAGTGAGGAAAGCCTAGAAACAACTCGTAATTCACACCTGTTTGCTACCATGCCCCTACCTCTACATGCCAGTGGAAAATCAGCCAAGAGGAGATATTATCCCCCCTGGCCTTTCTCCAGTCCCCCTTCTCGACCTGTGAGTTCTGGGACATGCTGAAAGGGGAAGGAAAGGATGACTGTGGCTGGTACAGAAGCTGGCTACAAAAGCCTCGAGCAAACTGAAAGCTTCCTCCTCTTGGGGAGAATTCTTAGATCATCACGCAGGATCGGAATAAGGAATTGAATCAAGTAATTATATTACTGAAGTACTACGGAGTATAGTTATTAGAAAATTTGACTTCATAATTTGATTGTAAAGAAATTACTGTACCTGGTGTTCATTATTGCTATAAACCAAATGAAAAGATCAGCGTCTTCCCAGCAAATGCAAAGCACGCCTTTTCATGCTAGCCACCCCACTACGACATTACAAACCAAACGCAACAACTGCCACTCAGTCCTTGCTGGCAGGTGGGGACATATTCTCAGCAATATTACGTGGGAGGCAATCGCAGGAGTGAAGAACTCCAAATAACAAACAATTGCATTTGAGGACAGATCTTTAAGGCTTTCATATGAATGACTTAATTGCTGGTGACACACTCAAAGCTGCACAGCTACACCACCATCCTGCCTACTGCTCAGACACAATTCTAGCATCACCTTAGATCCCAAATTTACTCCAGATCCTAAGATTCATATTCACAATTTGCAGATACTTTCAGTGCAACACTTCCAAGATGGTATTTTCCTTAATTCTTCCAGTCAGCTGAAGCATTCAATCAGATTGTCATTATCATTGCATTTTGATCAGCAACATTTTTCTCTCTGCTTTTGAGAAACGCAGCCTAATCTCACTCGCATTCACTCAGAAAACTGCTGCAAAGCCCCTTTTCCTAGCTGATCACTCGGAGAACACATCACTGTCTCCGCAGCCCTCCCTGGCTTCTCCTGTAATATCTGCTCCTGGTCTTCCCTTCCAAGGCCCTTCCTCGCTTACCACCACCACACCTATTGTTCCTTAATCACCATCAGGAAGCCAGCTGTGGTTTGCTCGCATTTGAAGCTGGGCCAATTTTCATGAAGTATAAAGCTGAAAAGACTGTTAGATCACACTGTCCGATTTATTATTTTGTGGTGGGCTAAAAGACTTCCAACACACACACACCCTTTTTACTGAAAAATAAATTCAGAGATGCTTCTTGTATCTCTTCCCTTCATATCTCTCACCTGTCAAACAGTGTCAAGAGTCCAGCTTCCAGCTCCTCTCTCACAAGTTATATTTAAAAAAACCCTCTTACGCCTTTTCCTGTCTTACACCTCATACTTTAGGGAAACTCCCTTAAATATTAGAAAACATACTTCATTGCTCTTCTTCAAAGCCTTCTCTGAAATTCAGCTTACTAAGACGCCCCTATGAGCAAAATGTGTGATAAGCAGGTATATCCACATCACCTAATTGTAAGCATCTGAAGTAGGCAAGCAGGGGATGTAGGAGACAGATCCTCTACACAGTAAGTAGAGAGAGGGGCTCCTGTTGGGATCGATTTTGATGAAGGAACTCCTGAAGCATTCCAAACTGTCCTCTGTAGGATTCTCTGGATCTGTGGAAAATGGTCTTGGGAGATCAGACTTTTGATTTAGGTACATGAGTTGGATGCCTAAAGTATGAATGTTCCCCTTCGAGTCTTAGTATTTCCCTTCTCATCTGTGTATCTTTTCTCTTTTCAATTGCATTACATTTACATTGCAAACACTTCGAATTGCAGATAATCTTTTCAGCCCATGTTTGTGTGGTGCCTACAATCAGAAGAACTTCAATGCCCAAACAACATTTATTTTACAATAATACAAAAAACAGTCTTACAATGCTATACAGTATTTTATTAAACAGTACCTGATCATCTAACTATCATAGAATTATGCACACATGCCAGGCAGAAGATGCACAGCTATGCATCAACTTTAACTTTGTTATTTTCTGAATTCCTTAATGCTGTAACAAAGAGCTGGAATGTGTCCACAGCTGGCACCAGCTGGTTTTCTCCCCAGTCTGAATGATGGGCAAATCCTCAACACAATTCAACACAGTGAAAGTGAAGGGAGAAGAGTGATAGGAAGGTAAATGTGGACCCAGGACACACACAGAATTTTTGTCAGAGGCAGCTGGGTGGGGGATACAAGCCATGGAAATCCTTGTCATGCGTGTGACAGATATCATAAGCTATTTTTTCAAAACAATTGATGAGAAAATGGCAAAAGTATTAAATATAAGGAGCCCCTTCATATATGCAAAGAGTTTACGTCCAACAACACATGCTTATCCCTGTTAAATTTACTGAACTTTAAATATACCCTATTAAAAAGGAGATCTTGGTAACATGAAGGTCCCTAAAGCCCAAAATAAGGAAGTAAAACCCGTAGGTATATCTTACATGCTGAGAAAATCTCCAAGTCCCCAAAAACATGCTTATTGCTGGGAAAAAGATAATAAGACATTATGAAGAAACAATGAGCTTCAAGCAGTTATTTGAGTCAAATAGGAGTCTCACACAAATTTGGAAATCTAATCCTAGTACAATCGAGAAGCAAAAGTCACACCAGGCATCGTGAACCAAAGAAACAGAATAGAACAACTTCTATTGATGATGATCTGTTTATCCTGGTAACAGAAGTTATTTCAAAGCTTGAAGTAAGAGAACTCGTCCTGAAGCAAATAAACAAAAAAACCCTAAAACACAGTCACTGATCAAAACCTGATGAGAATAAATAAAGTAAAATATTGGACTAAATGATCGGTTTCCTTATAATAAATTTCATTAAGAGTTAACTGCAAAGTGTCTCAAAAGAATGGATCTGGTCCTGTGTTACAGTACAGTTGTTAATCATCCAGAAACTGGAGTGAGTAAGTACCATGGCATAAAATCTGCAGTTATTTAGGTTACTCGGAATCATGGAAAAATGTTAATCTAACCAGAACAAGTAAGTGGACCCCAAAAATACCAAATCAAGTTTAAATTATGGTAGATAACAACCACATACTAAAATGAATTCAAGAGAAACCGGTCTGTGTTTTATGATATTTCAAATCAAGGGTGCAACTGCAGGGAACTTAGTGTAATAAAACTCAGGATGTCAGGCAAAGGAAAGGCAAGAGCTACCTACAAAATCTCCAGGTAAGCTGATGTTACCCACTGACATTTATTCTCCTATAGATTTAGTTCACTCACACTCTTATGCTCATTTACTCACAAGCACCAAGACTGATCTATCCAAATGGTCCTGCCAGGATAAATGTGCAAAACAGAGGACAAGGGCTGTCAGCTATTAAGTCCCCACCCTAGTTTAGGAGATGTTCTTAATTAGCAATGAAAAAAAAATAGTTTTTTGAGCAGATGCTTTAGGATACCCTCCAGGAATCATCAGCTGCAACAAGATAGTCCTTTGCTTCAGGATCTTGCTTATCTTGCCTTCCATAAATCTTAGGCCATATTGCTGCCCATTCCCTGTTTTTCCTTGTTTGGAGTATAGGTTTGACACATGGAAGAGAATTAGAAGAAAGCCAGTGTAATAGGATTATAAAAATCAATGTTATGACCCCATCAGAAAAAAACACAAGGTACAGGTCAGCCCTGCTCCAAAAGGACACTAAAGAACTGGAAAGAGATCAAATGTGAACAATGATAAGCACTGAAAATATCATACAAAGAGAAACTGGCTAGTTTAAAATCAACAGTGTTATGAGCAGACATAAAAAACAATAAATGCTCCAGGGTGGTCTGATCAGCCATTTCTACGCTTGCTATCTTATAGTGCAAGAAAAAATCCTGAGAAACATCTGAAGTGTGGAAAATTCGAAATAGATCAGAAGAATTGTTTTTTACACCATATATAATTTATTCATATCGATTATCAAGGAAATTCAGTTATTAATGTCAATGCAAATACCACTATCAACACCAGTATAGATCAAACCAGTTACTACATAGAGAAATTGGGAAGAAACTTGGAGTTAACATCGACTGAAGCATAGAATCACAGAATTCTAGGGTTGGAAGGGACCTCGAAGGATCATCTAGTCCAAGCCCCCTGCCAGAGCAGGTTCACCTACAGTACATCACACAGGAACGCATCCAGGCGGGTTTTGAATGTCTCCAGTGAAGGAGACTCCACAACCTCTCTGGGCAGCCTGTTCCAGTGCTCCGTCACTCGCACAGTGAAAAAGTTTTTCCTGATATTCACATGGAACCTCCTATGCTCCAGGATGCATCAGGATGTACTATGCATCAGGATGTACTTACTAGTGAACTGGACAACTAACTGTATTATGGCTTAAGCCAATACGATAACTCCTATGTAAGATATTAATTAAAAAAAAAAAGGAACAGCAACTTAATTTCATTATTAAACTTTTATTCACAATCTCACATTAACTTTTCCTATGGTTGCATTAACAGCTATTAATAGCTCATTAACAACAGTATAGCGATAGAAGATTTTGAAACAACTAAAGTTTGGACACTTTAAGCTCATATGTAAGCAATAAAGGCAAATACATGAAAAATTAAAATCACTGTGATTTTAAACTCATGTTCTCCATCACTGCAGGTTCTACCCAACATGTTTTTTTCCTGTTTTTCAATCACAGCCAGTTTCTTAAAAGTTTATTTTTCAAAGACCTGAAATAGAACATTTTTCCCTTACCAATTTTTTAAAGGATTGTCTTAACTAGGATTCTCATCCCAGATCTTGCTAAAAAACACCCAAACAGTGACTAACTTACTAATCACCCACAAACAAGGGAGCCAGAAATAGTTTAAGCACTAATTCCTTAGTATGCCACCACGATACTGCTTGGTTATCTTGATTAGATCATCCTGGTGTAGTTTGAAATGCATATTGTCACAGCACATACTAGAAAACACATTACCCTGTTGTATTAGTCATTACAAAGACACACAGAAAATTACTTCTCAAAGAGCAAAGAGTCTTAATTTTACTAAGATAGGCAAGTTAAAAAAAAAGAGAGCACAATGATGTGGCTTCATGTATTTTGAGTTTATTCCACTGTGCCTGGGAAGGTAAAGAGAATAAACTACTATCTGGGGGTGGAGGATAGTGGGGGAACAGGAGGGAGAGGCTGCCAGCACTGCCAACACAAGGATGGGACTTCATGGTCCCAGTAAGTGGCTGGGTTATGTAAACAGGACAGAAATAAATGGCTGAAGCAACACCTGATACAATAGAAGGTACAAATGAAGACTCAAAGGGTCAGATAATACAGACAGCACAAAGAACCAAAAAGGTCGCCTCTTGAAGAGAGAATGAAGCTGGTACCAGGACAAGAGAAACTGAGAAATTTATATAGCTACATAAACTGTGCAGTGACACCTGAATGTAGGCAAAGGTACTGGTTCTATCAGGGAAGGGAATTTCAGACGAGGGAGAGCTGTGGGTATGAGAAGACCTTACTGTGTGCAATGACAGAAAAGCTGTCTGGCAGAAAAGCAAGCCAACAGGTTGCAGAAAGGCAATATACAATTTCTGAATCCATAAGGCAACATACCTTCCATCTATGTTCTGAAAACAACAGACCACTCACCAGCAGTAAATCGAAACATGAGATTTATTCCCCTTGTTTAACTGACTCCGTTTTGCAGAAGACACAGCTGTGAATTTCTGAGTAAAAGAATTGTCGCTTGCCAGATTTACCTTTCAGTTGTATAGATTTTGCCTGTGATCCTCAATAATACACCTCACTGACAAATACTGATCACTTGCTAGAATAAAAAGGACATTTTGCTTTTCTAAAGCTATTTTATTACATGCTTGAAAATACGTACTGAATATCCACAACTTGAAATACACTTCACTGCACGTCTACCTGCAAAGTTGCTCCACACATTTCTTCCCTTTTAAATAGAGGGTAGGCAATTGCAAAACTAAACTCATGGGGCAGAAGGTGTAAACTAACTTCATTTAGATGTGAAGGAATTTCTTGTTAAAGACTTTTCTTAGCTCATCCCAAGAGTATGAAAGCTGTTTATTTGGTAATAACAGTTTTTGGACTGAAACACCCATTTCTGAACTTCTTGTTGATGATTAATGTACAGTTTAAGCGAGCCATTACTTTGTGACAGGCACTATAGAAGCCAAGAGCCAGATAATATACCAGCTTTTGCTCCACTTTAATTCTAATGTAATGATCAGAACTCCTTTATTCTTAACATCTTGTTTTAAATATTAAACTGCAAGAGCTCAGCGGGACACACAGCAGTTGCCGTAGAACACCTGTCTCGTACTGTGAGCATCATGTAGGCATCGAGCAGAAGATATTCCAGCATTAGCCAAAGTGTATTTTTTGAACAGGAACATCTGCCACAATCCACTGTACCTCCCTTGGAGGAGGATCTAAGGTTACACTATGGATGCACGAAGAAAACTGACATAAACAAAGCAGTAAAACTGCTTCAGCTCTCAGGCAGCCCTTCGGATCGCACTCACCGCTCGGGGTGCGTGTTGTGCAAGCTGTTGTTCTGGAATGAACACAGTATTTACCCCATGTTAACCCTTCCCCCCGGCACACACAGCCCCGCGTGTCCCCCCCCAGCACACGGCCCGGCACCCACAGCCAGGCACAGCCCCGGCCCCGGCAGCGCTCCCGCTGCCTGCCCTGGCAGCACGGAACGGCCCGGCCTGGCACGGACCCTACAGCTCGCCCGGTCCCACCCCTGCCGCGGGCAGGGACACCTCCCACCGGACCAGGCTGCTCACAGCCCCATCCAGCCTGGACCTGAACACTGCCAGGGAGCGGCAGCCACAGCTCCGCTGGGCAACCTGTGCCGGTGTCTCGGCACCCGCACAGCAAAGAGCTCCGAACCT
>VZRW01007478.1:276039-293391 GCA_013398125.1 Aegotheles bennettii | reverse complement strand
TATCCTATCCTATCCTATCCCTCTGCGAGGCACTGCCCGTCCCAGGGAGCTCCCAAGTGCTGCTTTTGAAGAGGGCTGGGTGCACGATCCAAACCAAATGGGCTCTGTCATATCATTTGTCTGTGTATGAATGCACTGCCCACGGGCAGATCCCATTCAAGGGAATTTGCCTCTTTCACTCTGCAGAAGAATAGTCCATGGGTGGGTTTGATTTTACACAGATGTGTGTGTTGTTCAACAGCGCCCGCTGAATCATGTCTCCAGGGAGAGGCAAAGCATCACATGCAACGACAGATGGGGGAAGGGATATAAACACCCCTACTCCGTGTAGCATCTTGAGGATGAGGAAGTTATCCCTCGCCTGCATCTTTGTGGGGGTTTTTCATCTTTTCCTGAAACACCCAATGCCGTCCCCATCAAACCCAGGAATGAGACCTGCAGCTTCTCTGGGGTAAGACGTAAAGACAACTGAAAAGTCATGAAAGCTGCAATGCAGAGGGTGCTTTTGACAGTGCAAAAACAAGCATTGTGAGCCAAATTCTTGAGATTAGATACTAGATTAGGTTAAAAAACAAAAACAAAACCAAGAAAATCCAAAACAAACCCAGCTTTCTTATTTCTCTCTCCCTCCCATGCCAGCACACATACCTCTTCTCTGTTCTGTTTCATTCTGTCATACATATTTTTTTCTGGACTTGTGCTCTCAGGAAAAGTGCTGCTAATACAGACAACAGTTTAGAAGAAGGAGCACTTTATTTGTGGGCTGTTATCGGTCTGGCTGCTGCAAGTCCTCCACTGCTGTGTCCTGTGATAGCCACAGACCTGTCCCAAGCTTTCTTTGGGAAACTGAAATGCATGGTTTCTGCCCTGCCTTGCGCACTGTGGAATGGCTTTGCACCCCTGCCAGATGGGTTATGAAATGTCGCTGTGTTGTGCTGGCAGTGTCACTGGTCCACTGTGAACTTGTGTTCAGAGCTGGTCCACAAGACAGCCCTGTTCTGGGCCTGCCCAGTCCCATCCTGGTCCAGCTGACTCCCACAGCTGCATCCCGCTAAAATGCAACAAGCACAGAGTAAATTAACCTAATTAAAAAAAATGAGAACAAAGGGAAATGAGATAGAAGAAAATAGTTTCATGTTTAATTTTAAAATTCCAGCTCTGTAATTGTCTAAGATAATGCTCCCTTTGCTGGTTTCCTAAGAACAGCTACCTGCATTTCTAGTCTTGCCCACTCCCCGTGGTTTGGGGCAGTGTAATGTCCAGCTATCAGTGTGTTGATGTATTCCATGCAAAGCTAAGCTTGGAAGCATGGAAGCACTCACTAACCACAGTTGCAACCAGATTTTCCCATGTGGATATAAATCTAGGGACTCATTTCTTTTTAAAACTGCTGGGCGCTGTGAGAGCTGAGCAGCTAGCTGGAAGCTTGCAGAAAGTGAGAAGTTTTGTTTGGGGGGAACAAAATAGAACAGTTTGTTTATTGAGCCCAAGACAGTCATTTGATGCACATTAGTTGCAACAGACTTAAGCCAAACAAACAGAAAATTTCCAAGATGACCATATGTATACTCCCCGGGATCTGGGCTCTGGGAACAGTGTAGTCCTCAACTCCAGGGCTGCTTCTCCTGGCAGTGAAATGCATAGGAACACCAGTGGCACTGAGCAGGACCAAGAAACCTCTGGTTCACTGGAAATTTAAGATTTCAGCCTCAAACTGCAGGGCCAGAGCCTCAGCCATTCTGATCCTGGATGGGTCTTTTGACACTGGCTGTCTTAATTTTTTGCAACACAGATTTTTATTTTATTTTTGTTTCTCTTTCCCCCCTCCCTGCCCTGCTCCTCCCCCATTTTGGCTAATCATTTGTTTTTTTGGTTGATTTCTTTTTTATGATCTTACCTGGATGAGAGAAGTTTCTTCCCACTTACACTGCCCAGCCAGATTTCAATGGCTTTTTTGAGAGGCACTTATAGGCACAGCAGCCAGGATCACTGCTTCGTGCTGCTGCTATTCAGTGGTTACAAAATCAGTGGCTTTCGAGAGAGTCATGGCATCGACAGTGGATGGAGTGCTCTAAGTGTGGCTGTTTAGGAGAGGAGTAGAATAACGTGAGTTTATGAACAGCATTAACACCCCTGCGCTTTGACCTGCAGGCAGTTTCTGTAAGCAAGCAGAGCAAGATAAAATCATTGCTTAGATGGGAGGGCTTGTGGAAAGAACAGGTGTTTCCAGGTGAAGAAAGCCCTTTTTCACAGAATCACAGATCACTTGAGTTGGAAGGGACCTTCAAGGTCATCCAGTCCATCTCCCCTGCCATGGGCAGGGACATCCCCCACTAGACCAGTTTTTTGGAGAAGGAAATTGTCCTAGTTAAATGAAAATTCAGATAATTCTATGCTTTCAGCCTAAATTTCACCTTGTATTCATTTGTGTATTCTTCATTTTCATCCTGCAACTATTTTTCCAGTATTTCTGATTTTGGGGAAATAGTTCCCAGAAATGATCCTTTGGAGTAAGCAGAGAGGTTTGCAAATAGCACACCGCGAGGTTTCATGCAGTTGGGAAATGCCTTGGAGGCAGCTCCAGCTCCCCAGCTGGCCTGAGACTCTTTCCTGGCTGCCTGAAGCAACACCTTGCTGCACTTGTTCCTCGGTGGGAGGGTGTCCTGTGCTGGGGGAGCAGGTCAAGCACTTGAAAAACTGTGAGTGACTTGCTTGGTGCGGTCAGGTCACCCCTCCGCTGGCACATGGTCTAAATAAAGCTAGCTCAGTCGTGGCATTAAGTGCTAATTAACCTGCTAATTTGACTGAAACATGATTGCATGCTTGAATGTAACCCAGATCAGACGGGTTTGGTGATTGCGGGGCCACAGCCACCACTTCCAATGGCTGATGTGTGAGGGTGTCCAGGTGCGGTTCTCTCTGGTGTTTGCCTGTATCCTCAGGCATCTGCATCTGCAGAAGCCCACTGTTTTGTGGGCTTTCTAAAATACTGTGTGTAGGCATTTCTGAGTTCTGAAAAGCATTTGCTGGGTGGAAGTGAGCAACTCCAAAGTAAGTTACTCAAATTTTCTCCTTTCTTCTCAAGACAAGAACCTTGGCTTGGCATATTCAATTTAAATGCTGTTTTTATCTGAGGTGCAGTGATTTGTCTGTTCTTCTGATTCAGTTGATATTGTAGCCAAGATCCTTTAGATACCTTGGTAAGCTGATGAGTAGCACAGTGCAGTTTATGTCTTTGGTTAGCTGAAAAAAAAATGTGAGTCAAAAATATTTGCATCTGAGCTTTCTAAATATCTGATGAAAAGTTCACTGGAAAAAAAGAAGTGTGAGACTAAATTACAGGGCAGTTATTTCTAGAGAGTGGTGGGGTAGTGTTGATTTTGCATGAAGACTTTGTCAAAGAAAATAAATAGGGATTCTTCTAGTGAAGAATATATGTGGGCTTTTTATTCAAGGCAAACAATGGGAATTGCTATTTATATAATGCGACCGTAACACTGGGAACAGTGTATTAGCTGGTTAGCAAAATGGAATTCTTTGTAAAGCTTCATCTTTGCTTTTAAAATCATATCTCAGGGAAGGCAAATGATGTGGAGTGGGGAGACATCTTTTTCTCTCTTTGGTGTTTTTAGAGTAACAAATAGTCAAATCCTTTGTGTCCAAGTCTTTAGAAATGCCTGAACCAAGGTGGCTTTGCTGCGTGGCTCTGTGTCTTTACCTGGGCCATCGTGCACATCTGCTGTGCTGTGCTCCCTGCCCTGAAGGCTGCAGACAAAGGGGTTGATGATTTTCCTAGCAATGGGACAGAGGGTGCCCAGGGAGTGCAACGCAGGCTGTCAGATCAGCAGGTCTCAGGAGTGGGTGCCTAAAAGTGAGCATCTGCTTCCTCAGTCAGAACAGCCCAGGCTGTTCCAATGAGCAGGGCTGGGTTTGAACACAGCTAGTCTGAGCATTCAGTGTGCAGTAAGGTGCTCTGAATAAGGTTGATCCCTACCAAAACAGACAGTCTGGCTCCATCACAGAATCCCAGAATCCTAGGGGTTGGAAGGGACCTCGAAAGATCATCCAGTCCAACCCCCCTGCCAGAGCAGGGTCACCTAGAGTCCATCACACAGGAATGCATCCAGGTGGGGTTTGGATGTCTCCAGTGAAGGAGACTCCATGTCCACTTGCTGTCCAGCCTGTGCTTTGTGCAGGTTTCAGACATCAGATGCTTCATTCTTCAGATGTTAAATGTACGTACTCTGATGTGGAAGGCTGTAGGGAAGCAACCAGGCAAGGCTGACCCTATTGCTTTGTCCTGCTGTCGGCTCTCTGAGAGTGATTTTTTCCTTCCAATAAGAACCTCAGGATGTCAAGAGGAGGAGAGGAGCACTGTCGCAGCTTCAGCCCCTGGGGTGCCCAGCAGTGTGGCTCTGGGGCTCTGCTTTGAGCAGTGATGGTCGAATACAGGGGAAGGGGAGAGAGCCTTCACCTAAAGATTTAATGAAACTGCTGAATTACCAGATAATGAAAGGGTGGCACACTGGATAATTAACTCACTAAAACGGTATCTCAAGCACCAGAGAGTCTTCTTTCAAAGGCTGGCTATTTATTTAAAATATTATTGCCTTTGTAACTCTACATCTTTGCTAGGAGCAGAAACTGAGGGCTCATTTACTTCCCTAATTAACGACGTAACCTGTAATTATCTGAAATGTTGTGGAAGATCACCACCAAACGCATGGCAAGCAGGTGACTGGATACCTGACTGCTCATCTGATAGCTTTGAACAGGTAAGGTGGATTTGTCACGCCGAAGCCATTTCTGCAGGAAGGCAGCCTGGGTGGCCCAGTTCTGTGCCGTGAGGTTGTCACACCATGGAGTCCTGTGGAAATGCGAAACGTTGGTGGCACCGCTGTAATAGCAGCCAGCGGGCAGGTGGTGACACTGACGATGGACAGGGAAGATGGTGCCCTCAGGCACCCTGAGGCTCTCAGAAGTGCCGGTGGTCTTGGCCCGGCAGCCTCCCATCGGTGTGTGAGTTTGTGGACACCTGCCCTGCCTGGCCCACCAGCAGCAGAAGTGCTTTATTGATGGTTCAGCTCTTTTACGGCCGGTGCTGCCTCTATCTCGGTTTCTGTTCCTTTGAAGCAGATGCTTAGCCAGTGGTACCTGACATATCCACATCAGCTGACAGAGAATTGCTCTCCTAAATTGAGTTCCTGAGTGTGGGAACCAGAGATAAGCCTACCGTTTCTTTTTATTTGAATTAGAAAAAAATCTGATGCCAACCAGAAGTTTAATTTTCTCTCCTGACTTTCTTTGCCTAGGCTCAAGTTTTGTTTTAAGGTGATTAGGAGCACAAAAATGTTGCAGTTAACAGCCAGCATTAACTAACAAACTAATGGAAAAGCAGTTTTATCAATTAGCAGTTCAATGCCAGTAGCTTTTGGACATTTTCTTTGACTTTTTTTTGTCTACGTAAGTGGATTGCTTAAAGTGCATTTAACTTTCATGGGGTCAGTCCTACTCTGATTTAAAGCAGCCTTAATATTATTTGAATTTAGAAATTACTAGAGGTAAATCAAATTTAGGTCATTTTGCTTCTGAGTAAGAACTTGCACTGAGGGATTGAATGGAGTTTAACTAATACACTTAAAGTCAAGCAGTGAATTAATTTAGATTATTTTTCCTGAGCACGTCTGTCTAGGTAAGACCTTGCGCTGCTTTCCAACCCACTCTGCTTTACCAGGGGTATGGCGGTGTGGCAGCCAGCAGAATGAAAACCATTTACTCCAGCTGTGTGCTAGGTCCTGAAGTGTGGAATTTAAAAAATGTGTATTTGGAGGAATGAAGTCATGGTCTGGATGAAGTTTCCTTTCTTTCTAAGTAGCCAGTAGAAATACAGCACACATCCATTCAGGAAAAAATACACTGTATTGGACAAGAACTTGAAGCATACCCAGTGGAAACTTGCTTTGCTCTCTCTTAAGCTGTACTTAATACACATAATTTGAGGATTTATCTCCTGGCTTTCTGGCCCAGGAGCACAGACGTGGCCTGGGGCATGAGGAGCCCCAGGAGCAAACCCCAGAGCCCCTCTCGTGGGGTCTGTGCACAAGGGCGGCTGGGTGAGGTTGTCAGGATGATGCTATGGTCCCACCTGATTTCAAAATCCAGTACTACGTAGTGCCCTGCTGTGTGGTAACTTAATGTATGTGGCATTTTCATGGCAGGCTGTTAAGTATTACCAAAAATAATTAGGGCTAATTTGCTGCTGAAACAAATGAGAGCACAGGTACGTTTGGTGATGTAGCTGCCTTCCTTTGTAACAGTGATTGCTCACACAGTAAATGATAAAGTCTTGTCTTACATGTAAGGAGTTTAATTTATCAGTGCAAATGAGTGGAATTCTGGTTGATTAATCAAGAGTTTGATTCACCACACATTACCACCGAAAAGAGCCTGGCTCTATCCTCTTGACACCCACACTTTAGGTATTTATACAGATTAACAAGGTCCCCTCCCCAAGATAAATAAATGTCCAGGCAGCCCCTGTTGGTTTAGACATAAAAGCCAGTGCCCTGGAACTGATGGATTAACAGGTGGTTCTGCCCAAGGGCACTCTGCTCCTGCACTTGCATCCCTTGCTCCTGACAGCTTGGGTTGCAGATTACTCCTCAGCTTCCTGAGGAGTCACCACGCTCACTTTAAGCCAAGTTGTCCCCTTGTCCAAAAGGACAATATGAGAATGCCAAGGCTCCCTTTCACCCTGCTTCCAATGGGAGAAAACTTACAGGTATTTCCTCTACCTCATTTCCTTGTTGCTGTCTCCTGGGATGTGAACAGGAGCAGCTCTGAGAGCCCTCAGGCAGACTATGGGTGATGGTGATCCAAAGACCCCCTGGCAACCATTTTCTGCTCTCTTGTTTATTTTTATTGAGGGGATTCCTCTCTTTTTCCATTCAAAATATGTTTGTACTTGCTTTCTGAGACCATATGTCCTGTGGACTGGACAGCAATGCCCAAAGCACCCAAATTTTCAGTGCAGTGAAAACCACTGAGCCCTAGTGAGATGCCCTTGAAGGGGTTACAACTGATGCCTCAGACCATATCATTGCTGGGGGAGTCGGGGTTCCCATGTGTTTAAGCCTGTGCTGTTCAGCATAAGAATAATAAATCTGATATTCACCCCAGCAAATGAAACATTTTATTCTAACAGAGCTGGTGGGGGTGTGTGTTAGAGGCTGGAAATCTGATGTCCTGTTTCACGTATTGCAGGGCAGGCAGGTTTCTCCCTAGGAGTGCTTTTGGGCGGCGATGCTGGTTTGCACTACGCTGCCTCCTCACTAGATGTCTCTGGCAGCATCAGGCCTGCTGGGAGATGAATCAGATGAGACTGAAATGGAGCTGGAACCAAGTCGGAGTTTATCTGTGTGCTATAACTGCTTATTCTGGAAGCAAAGAGTCAATCTCTACAGCACGCGTGGCCTTCTGCAGAGCACCATGGATGCACACCCCTGCTAGCATGCCCAGGGAGTCATGGGCAGGCTTTCAAGCACTGTCATTGTACTCCAGAGTGAGCTGGGTTGCAAACTGGTATTAATCATTTGAAGATATTTGTGCTCAGCTGCTGAGAAATGGCGACAGATTTTGTCCAGTAACATGTTTATAGGCAGAGAAGTGGGGGCAATCACTGGACAGGAGGTAACACCCCCACTGAATCTCTCTCTTGATCTCCTGTCAGCTCAGGCATGTTTCACTCACAGTTTAGGATGCCAATGAAGCTTCCTACATAAACTTCTTCATCTTCTCCTATATTTGGAGTTGGGAAAAAAATTATAAGCAATAAACCATGTATCTAATCACAGGAAAGATGAGCACAGCTTCCTTCCAGTGACTTTAATTAAGCTACTTCAGCTGGGCCAGGAAGTTTAGCTCGTTCAGCCAAGCAGCAACATTTCTTATTATAATTGGGAATTATCTGATGAAGCTGCAAGCACTGCGATGTGATTGCATCAGCTAATATGTGAAGTGCTGATGAGCTGGTTTCGGATGGGGACCCATAGATCAGCCCATGGATCTCTGCCACGTACAGGTCCTTCCAGTGCTGAGGGAACAAACAGTCCCAAAGTTTAAAGCTTTTGCACCTCTCCTGTAGACCACGAGCTCCTCTGCTGCTAGCAGCAGCCATTTCCAGCCTTCACTTAATCCACACACTGAGATGGTGGAGAGACAGGAGGAAAGGAAGATTTATCTGCTGTCTGAAGGGAATTCAGGCGGAGAGGTCTGGGAGAGGCCAGCGGGGTAACCTTTGAGCAGCTGGTCTGCAGTGCCAAGGCAATGGGGACCCTGGAAGGGTCCCTCTGATAGGACGTGCTGGAGATGCCAAGCTGAGCAACAGATACGGGGGCATCACCAGCCTCAGAGCAAATGCTGAGCAGCCACTGCTCTTTGCTCTCTCTTACCTCTGTGGAATAATAAGAAAACCATTGTCCAGCATTAACAGGTTGGCGGGGAGGACACAGTTAGAGTCCATATGAAGACAGTTTCTTATAGCTGCCTTGCCACAGTTACTGCTCGGTGTGTGGGCTGAAAGGAGGGTGAGGAATTGGACCCAGAGAGATGTGATCAGTGGTGCAGAGTCCAGCTGGCAGCTGCTGAAAGAGGCACTCCTCACAGGGTGCTGCTGCTCAGCATCTTTGTGAAAGGCCTGGGTGGTGGCTGGAGCACACTCTCAGCAAGCTCGAGGATGTTCCCAAGATGGGGGAGTGATGGAAATGCTGTAAGGCAGCAGGGCTGCTGCTCAGAGGGACCAGGACAAGGAGGAGAAATGGGGTAGCAGGGACCTCTTGAGGTGGAACAAAGTGCTGGGGAAGGAAAGGTGTGCTATGCATGGTCCTCTCCTGCTAGCTGGCCATGGTATGTCCCCTTCATGTCTCCCTGGAGCAGTTCTGCAGCTCTCCAGCTGCTCTGAGCACACACAGCTCTAGAAGAGGACAAAGTTCGCTGAGTCTCATTGCTGCCAAGCAGTGTGCAGCTGGAAGTCACGATTCCCACTGCAGGTTCTCACCTGCCTCCTGACCCGTCAGCATGCCCGCGAGGCCTGCTGCATCAGCAAGAGTCAGATATGTCTTACTCACAACCAATATCCTGAGTGCTGGGATGCCAGTGGCTTGGTGTGGCTTTGCCTGAGATGGTGACCGGTATTGCGTTAGCAGCTTGAGGCCTGGCCAGAAAGGCAGAGGAGAAAGTTTCTGTTATAAAGAGCTCATCAGCTCCTTGTGCTCAACAAGGAATCACAGAATCATAGAATGGTTTGGGTTGGAAGGGACCTTAAAGACCATCCAGTTCCAACCCCCCTGCCACGGGCAGGGACACCTCCCCTAGACCAGGTTGCTTGAAGCCCCATCCAACCTGGCCTTGAACACTGCCAGGGAGGGGACATCTGCAAGTTCTCTGGGCAACCTGTGCCAGTGTCTCACCACCCTCACAGGAAAGAATTTCCTTCTCATATCCAGTCTAAATCTCCCCTCTTTCAGTTTGAAACCATTCCACTTGTCCTATCACTCCATGGCCTTGTAAAAAGTCCCTTTCCAGCTTTCCTGTAGCCCCTTCAGGTACTGGAAGGTGCTCTAAGGTCCCCCCGGTGCCTTCTCTTCTCCAGGCTGAACAACCCCAACCCTCTCAGTCTGTCTTCATAGGAGAGATGCTCCAGCCCTCTGAGCATCTTTGTGGCTCTCTTCTTGACTCACTCCAACAGCTTCATGTCCTTCCTGTGTTGGGGACCCAAGAACTGGACACAATATTCCATGTGGGGTCTGATGAGAGTGGAGCAGAGGGAGCAGGAGGAGAGTTCAGGAAAGGCTGAAGATGCTTTCACACAGGCCAAGGGAAAAAACTCATATGAAAAACCTCAGAGAGCTGCTGTCTGCAAGAGTGGGTCTCAAGGGGACAGGGACAAGTGAGGAAGATGTGGCAGCCTGGCTCTATCCTCTTGACACCCACACCTGTGTTGCTTTGTGGAGGGCAGCATCCCTCACAGCAGGCCACCACAGGGGTTTTCAGCAGTAAAGGTGCAGGTGGATTGCTGGGGATCTGAGCTTTATATTAGACTTCTAGGACTTTTACAAGCTGTAAACTATGAACTCTGGATATACTAATGCTAGGATTAATTCTGACAGTGCTATTCTCAATATTTACACAGTTACCCAGCCTTCATTTGCATTTCACAAATATTTTTGGCCTCAGAAACAACTTCCCGTGACAAAGGGTCCTCCAGGGTAAATTCACTGTGCGTAATAGGATTTCATTTGCACTTGCTTTGAATTTTATGCCCTTTAATTTGGTTAAATGTTGCTGTTTTCTAGTGCTATCAGGCAGGTAGAATAGCAGCTCTCAAGGTGCTTTTCTACAGAGCAGTTGTTATTCCACAGCCTTTCACCGAGGCACGATGCAAACCAGCCTGCTCTGCGTCTGCGCGTGCTTGCAGAAGCAGAGCAGCGCGCGAGAGGACGTCAGATAAGGAGATGCAGAGTTGCTCTATTTGTAAACCAGATCGTTGATTCGAGAGCGAACAAGCTGGCTGCTGGAAGGAAAAAAGGAAAGAGGAGTCATCCCAAGGCGTTCAGCAATGAGCTATGCAAGACATAACCTCAAACCACAGGAAGCCCTGATATCCCATGAAGTAACAAATATTTTTCTATAAATACCAGCGTTTTCATTGCCTCTTTCATCCTGAAAGAACCCTAGTTGTGTTTTGTGCTTTGCAGACTCAATTTGGTAATTATTTCTCCTTGCCACTGAAATACAAGATACTCCCAAAGATACGCTGATAGCAGAGGCTTAACCACGAGGAGAAGCTCAGCAGTGGCCCCAGGTCTGCCTGAAGGCAGAGGAGGATCTTGGCTGGGCAGGAGCCGAGCAGAGCTGGAGGCAGTGAGGGATCCCTGACAGCCACTGCTGGTAGGGCAGTGCTGGAACAATGGCTGGATGTGGTAAGAGCAGAGGATGTTCTCTGCTGAAGTGGAAATGCTCGCAGCCGCTTCTTGTGGGTTTCCCCTCTCATGGGGGTCCTGGCAGCCTGTGGCCTGCTGGGCTCTGCTACCCCGGGAGCAGGAAAGCCCCCCCAGCTGCCAGCTCGGGCAGCGCCATCACCCCTGCTCTGGTCCCAGAGGGATGGTGTGGATGTGCTGTGTGCCCCAGCCTGGGCACAGTTTGGGGGCTCTGATTAAGGAGAGTTTCCCTGCTTCGTCCACCCTAGCTGGCCTCAGCATGGGAAAACAGCACCTACAAAGAGGGATGGGAGCTCCAGAGGAAAATACATCCAAACCCCAAAAAGGGACAAATAGATATACACACACAAATACAGTGTATATCATTTATTTCATCTGTTTGTTCATCTATGTATCTAATCGTGAATCTTCAAGTGAAGAAAGAGAGAGGACACAGCTTCAGAAAAATCTGTCTGAGAGAGAGTACAGAAGAGAAATGGAATAAGGAAGCCAGATGATACTGCCCTTCTTTAACCACCAAAGCAAAAAAAAACCCTCTAGGAGAAAGCAAGCCAGAAGTCAGCTCTGTCACAGCCTTGTTTATTTTCCTAAACAGCTGAAAGACTGAGAGCTCGTCCCCTCTGCCCCCTCCTGTACCACAGGCACCCCCCACCACCGACAGGAGGGAGAAACAACATAAATACTATGGATATGGGGGGAGGGGGGGCATGTTCTGGGACTGGACCTGGCACCTCATTTCACAAAGCTATTGGGAGTTCTCTTTGCTTTTCCTGTGGCTGTTTCCCTCTGTTCAGTGGTCCAAAATCCAGAAGAGACAAATTTTCTTGTCCTCATCATGCAGCCTCTGTGCTTGGCTGGGTGAAGATGGCTCTGTGACACCCTGATGCTGACCCTCCTGTCTTTGGCAGGGGTTGGGGGCTTCCAGCCTGCTGTGGACCCCATGGTGAGTGGATGTTTTCATCCAGCAAGCACTTCCGCTGGTGCATTCCAGCTTCCCTGAACGTTTCCCCATCTCTTCACCTTCCTTCTCTCTAGGGCCCTCCTGCCCTCCCTGGCTTCTTCCAGACGTTGCTTGCTCAGCCAATCTCTGCCTGGGGCTGGCCAAGGAGAGCTGATGGGTCTGCCAGAGGTTATCACCTCTGTATGCCTGGGGAGTACAAGAGAGGTTTTGTTCACTCTGTGATGGAGATGGGCCTCCCTCATTGCAGGAAGACTTTGGGTCATACTGATGACTCCCTAAACCCCTCAAGTCCCCCAAAGCATGTAAATGTAAATGTTTGCTCAAGCTTTCCAGACAGGGGAGAGCTGCCAGCCTCCATAAGCAAGATACTCAGCTTGATCCAAGGGTATGACCTTAAGCTGTTTTATCTAAGTAGATGCAAACTTATTTAAATGCTCTTAATCAAATGGGAACAGGCGTAGCCTAAACTACTGTAAACAGTTTTTACATGGAAATCCTATCAGCTTTCCATGGGCAGCCTTTTGAACCACTTTGAACCCGGAGTACGAGTGCACAACTGAAAGTAAATAGTTTGTCATCGCTCTGTGTGGCACTGTCCATTAACTGACCGAAGCCATTGGTCATCAGCTGGCAGTGACGTCCCTGCAGCTCGGTGAAGAAGGAGCATGCACGCTCTCCCTGACCTCCTCCAGCTCAAAGTCAGTTGGAGTTACTGAAACCAGAGTCACCAGCAAATGCCATTAAGATGGTTAACTTTGTATGGGAGCAGAGGAGGATTGCTCACAGGGGATCCCATGCAGGAAGGAGGGAGCAACCATCAGTGGTAATCAGCAGTGTATTTAATTGCATCCGCTTTGCAGTTTGCAAAGAGGATATGTGTCTAAGGCTTGTGGGTGAAACAGCTGGTTTAAACCAGCCCCTCTTACTTCACAGGAGAGAAGCAACCGTGCTCAGCCACCTCCACCCTGACGATACTCTACTGCTTTTACTCTCATACTTCAACTATGCGCAGCCACCACAGCCCTGCCGATAAACTGCGTAAAACGTGTGAGGTCAGAGGGTGAAACTTTCTGTGTAGACAGAGACTTGGAGAGATGGCACAAGAACTGTGCTGAAAAAGTAGGGCCCTAGACTAAAACCAAAACCAAGGAGACCTCCTGTTATTCCTTTCTAGTCTGCCATGATTGCTTTAGATGGGTCTTCAACAGCACTCATGTGTGAAGTGCAGCAGCAGTAAACTTGGTGATTCTGCCATACATGTGCCGGAGCTGCATGGAAAGCGTTGCCCAGCCCCAATCTCACCAGGTGCCTGACCCCACAGGTGCTTGGGCAAGGCTCCAAGGCAGCTATTGAGTGCTGGTGTCTGGCCCCCATTCGATCTTCTGATCTGACTCATGATGCTGCCCACTGGTTGGAGACCACTACACCTGACAGCCTGGATTCTGGCTGGCTAATGTCTGCCTAAAGATGTTGCTTCCCATCAATCCTAAATATTTCCCTCGAGTTGAAAGCTCTTTGTGAGTGTAATCTGCCAGTCCAAACAGCAGAAAAACTCTATTTGGTCTGAAGAGCAGAACTTGGCGTGGTTTGCAGGGGAAAATGCCAAGTACACGAGGCTGTTTGCTCTGCTCGAAACAGTCACGACTGTTCCTTAGCTCCTCTAAGGCACATCTGGCTGTCATCTCTGCACATCTGTGTCCTGTGATTTACACAGTTTTCTCCCGATGTTTTATGTGGTTTTATACTGTGCTGAGGCTCTGGAAAGAACAAAAGCCTATCTTTCTGTCCTTCCGAGCGCCAGCTCTCTGGGAACCTTCCTGGGGTTCTAGCAAAGCTAACGGGACCTCCTCTGGAGTCTGCAGCAAAGCATTTGCACGGCCCTCCCAGAAGGACAGTCTACATGGCAGCAGAGATGCAAGTAGTGACTTGTGAGGACTCCACATACATCACCAAAGCATTGTAGGATGCTGCTGGGAAAGGAAGACTTCCTTTAGAACCTCTTTCTTTTCCAGTCCCAAGGTGAGCTTTAATGCACACTGGAATACCACTACATGTATTAAGACTTATAATACAGACCGAACTTAACAAGTCTGACTTAAGACTTGCTCCTGGCGTGATAGATCCAACAAGTGTTTTAGCCAGGCAGCCCTGCACTTGTTATTCCAGGAAGAATCCCACCATGCACAGGTACCCAGACACTGCCTGCAACCCGTGAGCAACTGCTGAAAGAAGCTGCAGTTTCCAGTCCTACAAAGACTGCCATTATATGAGAGGAGATGCTTGTGCATCTGCTATCTCCCTTCCTCAGCCTGGCTGATGCTGGAGCCAGCTAAATAGGATTTTCTTGCTTGGATTTCAGAAGGAGCTCCAAAGAGCATGTTGTGGTTCTGCTACCTGCAACCATCTCCAACTGTCACAAAGCCTCTAATATGCATCTTTGCCGATTGGTGTTCAACAAGTGCTGAGGTCATTAGATTAATTTTTTATAAAGAGGTGGAATCAGGTGGTACATAGCAATGATCTGATAGCCTAAATGCAACACAGTAAGATCTCACACCCTTAAAATATCAGGTGATCAAGAGATGCTCCTTGAAGAGTACTGAAATGATCAGAAGAGGAGCAAGAGTGAAAGGAAGAAAGCAGAAGAGGTGATACAAAGCAAACTATATATTCGGCAGCATGTTAGTCACGCCTGTTCTTTCTTTAGCAGTTGCTTTTTTGTTCTTGTGGAAGTGTCCTATAGAAGACAAATACATGAGCTTTTCTCTCAGAAGAGTAACACCCGTGGCGATTCCCTTTCTTCTGTTTCCTCCTGCAAACAGATCAGTTGAAAGCCTGTTCCACCCACGCGCTGGTTTATCAGTGGAAAAGGGAATTCTCCCCTGTCTTACGTTCCCCAGAAAGCAAATGTTTCCTAAGCCAGTAGTTACTATGCTAGTAAGGAGTTTGTGAAAATATTTTGTGATTCTGAGTGGGAAATTTGTTCCTAGACTACATAGGCTTCCCAGATATTTATTAATTCTCAACATAGCAAGCACACACCTTGGTATTTATGAGCAGCTCTGCAATGGGAAGGAAAGGAGGAGGCTTATGATGGAGGGGTGAATAATGATTTTGCAATGACTCTCAGGATCATATTTCTGAGCAGTTACAGACTTCAAGAGGACATTTAGATTTAAAAGAAATACTTTGGGAGTTCTGTCGTAGTGCTCTGTCATGTCAGCAATGGAGACATTCACCCTCCCAACCTCCTCTCACCCCAAAGCTGGTGGATTGCATTCATATGGTGTTGATCAGGAGTAAGCAAGGAGGCAGGCATGGTCACTTTCGTAAACCGTGGTGACTTATGGTAGTGTTTGACAGTACTGCAGGTTTCAGAGTTGTTTACCATGGGATAAAACCTGCCCTGCCAGGGGGGAAGGGAGTGTATCCTACCTGGAAAAAAAATCAATCTAAATCAAAATACTTCTTCCATAGCTACATCCTAGGACAGTTGTTAATTTACTCCATTTACTGTCTGGATGGGAACTGGCTCTGCCTAGCTGGGGCCAACAGGGACACTAGCATTTCTAAAGTTGTGTGTAGGAGCACAATCGATAAATCTTTACAAGCAGCATTGGAAACTGACATCCTGATTAAGTTCGGAATTGCAAGAAACCCTTGGAGGAGAAGTTGTGCAATGAGAGTCCAACCTCAGAATGAAACCCCTGCTAATGACAGTGGTTAGTAACTAATCAAAAATATTGAGAGCAGTGCTTTCTTACATTTCTGTGTCTGGCCATATCAGCTGTTGGTTAATCTTTAGACTAGATGTCTTTATTCTACTTTCGTGTTCACCTAATCTGAAGTGTTTTGCTGTCGCAAGTGGGATGATATATGGGTGTGCATTGAAATGAGGATGCTGGATGGCTGCTGCTGTGCCCCCATCCCAAAGCCAAGGCCTGCCTGCCAAGTCCCTGGTGCCTCTTCAGCCAGCTTGCGAGGGCTTCAGCCATGCACGGTGTGGAAGAGCCTCCCCACGTTGAGGGCCAGCCCCAGATCGGTGCAGAAGCACCAGAGCTTCTGTACCATGGCAGGAGCACTGCTGTCAGTTGTGGGGCTGCTGAGCTGGGATGGGCGAGGACTAGAAAGCACTCTCCATGCTGCTGTCTGCAGCATGGGTTTTGTGAGAAGTATTTTAACTTGGAAATGATGAAACATCTGAAATATTTTTGGAGAGTTTCTGTTCTGTCATTGCATCAATCTCCTCTGATGTAATTCAGCGCGTTCACACTGAAGACAGCGCTGCCCATGCTTTCACACTCTCTCCTCTCATTGATCTCAGCCAGCACCTCTCGCTGTCGCCAGCTCGCTTGCTAATGCTGCTGTCAGGATGTTAGCACCGGCGGGCTGGGAGCCCCGGGAAAGGTCCCAAACAGTGTCTCTGCTTTCAGGGACGTAGGGTTCAAACCCAGGCTCTGCCAGAGATTTGTTCAGCTTCCTCGGGTAAGTATGTCACATAACTCCAGTGCCCTTCCTGAAGAATGGGGATAATGGTGTTCCTTCGCAACCGCAGGCTCCACAGAGGCAGCCGTTCCCTCATGTGAGCACCATAGTGTGGTTTCAGTGCAGCCAGGAGGTGTTTGCAATACTTACACAATATTTACACCTGCAATAATTACACCTTTAAACAGCAGCGGGGATGAAAGGTTCAGGCCAGCTGAGGTTTTTAAACCCAGGTGCCTGGACACTGAGCAGCTCAAGTGGCTGTGCAGGGGCTGTCCTGTGCTGCACAGCTCCCTGGTGGTGCATGGACCGGGGTGTGGGGGCACCCTGGACTGGCTTGCACCCACATCCCTGCCCAGGCCTGCACCCAGAGGTCTGCCCTCGCCAGCTCCTGCACAGGACCAGTTTGGAGGGCCCGTGGAGTGGGCGCTCACCCAGCAGAAAGTTCAGAGCAGAGAGTGAGAAAGGTGAAAAAAACCACCCCACAGTGAGGATCCTCCAGAGTATGGAATGCAAAAGAACTGCAGCAAGGGCTGACCCCTGTTCGGAGTGGGGGATCACTGGTGAGACGGGAGGGGGCACGGGGTTGCTTGGAGGGTTTTTGTAACAGTGGGTAAAGGTTTCAGCCCAAAGCACGATGCTGAACGTCCCAGCTTACCCCAGGCACAGCCAGCGGAGCCGAGGGCTGTGGAAGGTCTGGCACCTGTGGAGGTGCAGGGCAGGGCTGGTGGCAGGATGTCCGCACCAGCGTGAGGCCAGGAGAAGGCTGAGCGCGGGGGGCGGGACCCCCGTGTGTCCCCAGGGGCGTCGCACACAGCAGCACCCCCGTACCCCGTGTCCTCTGCCACCGCGGCCCCAGGCGCGGCGTGTGCCGGCCTCCCCGGGCTGCCCGTGCCGCGGCGGGGCTCG
>VZRW01007478.1:150061-275379 GCA_013398125.1 Aegotheles bennettii | reverse complement strand
GGGCGCGCCGAGCCCCCCGCGGTGTTCGGGCGCTCGGTCCCGCGGGACGGGGCAGCCGCGCTCCCGCCGGGCGGGGTCCGGGCGGTTTGAATGGGCTCCGCGTGCCAATTTTGGGATTTTCGGGAGAGGGACACTCGGTCTCGGGTGCGGAGTGGCCGTCTCCTGCTTCATCCTGCAGCCAGCTGTACGGGGAGGGTGATAGCGAGCAATCTGTATTTTGCATAGCAAATATGTGAGTGTAAGCAGAATTTACGCAAGGCTTATTTTCCTTTAAGTGAAGGAGAGCGTACCCCTTCGTGACTTGAATTTGCTTTTTAAATAAACAGCCGTGTCTGAAGGGTTTCGTGGTGTCCAGCATGGTGTGAGGAATGCTCTGATGTTTAGGAAAGAGCGCAAACACCAGCTAAGGCTCGAGCACAGTTTTTCTTATGGAGTATAGCAATGCTCGGATGGGTTTTTAAGATTTGGGACTTTAAGGCCCTTAAATTAATCAGGTTTTTTTTTTAATATATACTTGTATTCTAAAAGTTACGCTTGTTTTTTGTGAATGTGGTGATTGCTTCTGGGGAGTAAGGTGAGGAAAAAGACAGGCACAAGCATCGTTGTAAATAAACAGGGGTGTATCATGTACTTAAGTATATTTAAGTCTACCCACACAGTATACATGGGTATGTGACACTAATACCAGTCCTTCTTTTACATGAAGTCCAAACACTGCTGGTGAGAAGGTGCTTCCTCTGGTGTACTCTGCCTCTCGTACCGGTGGGGCCAGACCTGTTCTCTCTTCCCACTTTCTGTCAGTGGGAAACCAAGCCATCTCCAGCCTGTTCTCCATCGGAGCAGACTGGCAGCTTGCCTTTGCCGCACGATAAATTGTAGATTACATGGCAAAGGCAAATTTCAGACCTATTTTATATGGTACACAGAGTGTATGTATTCTTTGTGACGGATCGTGTAGATTCCCATCCCATGTTTTGTGCTCCTTGAACACTGTTTTCCTACTGATACGGAAGGAACCTCCGTCCTATGAGTAAAAGTGGCACAAGCTGTAAAGGTTAGTGCCACGGATAAATTTGCCTGTGCTTTGTTTGAATTGCCCCAAGTGTTCCCCAGCCGGCACTGCTAACTTTTGTCATGCCTCTTGCTATTTTCCTTCAGTTTGGAAGAGTGTCTCGCATTGTCTGTGATCAGAGTTAGCTTAAAATCAATCTGAGAGATGAGAAATAGAGTTTGGCGCAATAGAGCTGCCGTGCAGAGCTGGGAGCGACAAAGAGGAGAATCATTTCACAGGTGGAAATTTTCCACAACGCCCACTGCATCCGCTGCCTCTTCGTGGGACCTAAGTGACTGAGCTCTCTCGGGAACCTCCCTGACAGCCAACAAACAGCCTGATGCTCTCTGGAGTTTGTGTCTGTGTCGAGATTAGATACGAGGTGGAAAAAAGCATTTTGATTTAGTGATTTAAATATTTTTCCTGTGTAGAAATGTGTAATTTACGATCAAATGCAAACTTTTCACTAGGCTGCAGTGCTTTTGTAACAAATGGCATCTCCCTTACCACTCCCTATGCAGGAGGCAGCAGCCTTTCCCTGCGCTCCCAGTGTAGTTACCAATAGCAAAGGGATGTGGTGTTCAGAGTGAGGAACTGGGCACTTTGACTCAGCAGTGTACATGGTTGAAGTGCATCTCAGTCGCATCCTTGGTGCCAGAGAGACTCATGGGGGTGTAAAGCTGGGTGTAGGTTTCATTGGGGTGCAGTGGAGATGCCGGAGTGCTTGCTGCTCCTGTAGAGCCTTTGCATTGAGGTGCAATCCAGCCCAGCAACCCTAGGCTAGAACCAGCTTTTTAGCTGATACGTTCTTGCTTTAACGCTGCTGTTTTTCTTAGTCAGTCCCCTTCCCCTCTGCCACGGCCTGGATCCAGAGGAACACGGCTTTCGGAGTCACGGTTGTTTGCAGAGGCGTGTGAGATGCCAAAGCCTCATTCAGAAGGTGTGTGTACTTGCATCTACCTGCAAGAAATAGGCTAGAGCTCTTCCTGAAGAAGCAGGTAACCACAGCTTTTTAAGTGATAAACCACCTGTAGTGGGCAGCTCTATAGGACAGGGCACAAGATCTGGGTTTCTGTTCTGGTGGCTCCCACTGCTTTTCTGGGTGACCTAATCTCTTCATGTCTCATTTGGCTGGGTCTCTAAAACGAGACCTCCTTTTCAAGTTGCTTTGAGATCTCCTGATGCTAAATGATGTGTAATAACAAAGTCTTATAGTGTTAAAATGTTTTTATGAAGGTCATTTGAAAGATCTTGATATTCCACAAGGCTCAGGCTTTCAAAAATGGAATTTAAGAAGAAATCGGAGTTCACAGAGGTCATCCAGGCAGTGAACGTACAGCTGGGGTGCCTATTTCTCTCTTCCAGGCAGTGTAAGTCCATGGTTATGCTCTGACATCAAGTCACAGTGGTAAATAAGACACGTAACTGAGATCAAACACAGCTCTGCAGACCCGGAATACAGCTGCCAACCACTGGACTGCCATATGCTTTTTAATCTGCTGAAGGGGACTGGAGGTGAAGTTACAGAAACATCTCATAAAGTTGAACAGCATGAGTGGCCTCCAGAACTCTACCTGACTCTGCCACCCTTGCAGAAAGAGCCAAACAAAGCATGAAGTTTTCTCTTTTTTTTAACTCGTCCCCATCAGTAAGACCTTTAAATTCTCTCTTCTAAAGAGAGGGAGTGGAGAAGAGAGACTCCTTCAATATACGAGACCATCTTCCAAACTGTGATGATTCAGGTTTTTCAAGGGAAGCTTCTGAGTCAGGCCTTTTACCAGTTTGCTGTCGTGGACAGGAAAAATAGCAGGGGCACCAGTCAGTGGGATTTTTCTTTTCTTCTTTCTGTGTGCATGTGTTTTGGCAGGATCATAAGGAAAAGCTGGGTCTGATTCTGCAGCCCTTACTCATGGGGATGGGCACATCCAAGCACACAGAGCTGCCTGCGTGATTCAAGCATGGGAGATTTGGGTTGCTTTTAAGTCTTGTTCTAACTTGACAGGAGTGAAATACTCAGAATGGTGGAGCAAGGCCTGCCAGGTGTGCTGTGACTAGCTGTAAGACTTGCTCCAAATTCGAAGCTTAGGCTCTTTTTACAGGGCTGATCGGCACCCGGCCCTTCTCGGGGACTGCGTGGGGTTGAGAACATCCACGTTATGGTAACAAACTTAGAGGGCCTCTGAGTGATCCTGGGTGGCATGATGGGAGATGAGGAGCGAAGATCCCAGTGTGTCTGCCTTCCACCCCTGCTCTAGTTGGAGCAGCTCACGAGACTGGAGTGAACCACGTAAGCTATTTCCTCCTGACCGCTCTGTCACGGGCCCTGCCTCAAAGGGCTTTTCCTTACAGATCTCCTTACTGCTAAAATAGCCCTGAAGAACCTTGGTGTGACAGATCCTGGTCCTCTGGCTGGGAATTAAGCGAAAACTCCCTGATTCTGTTTGAATGTTTTTGGTTTGTGTGAACCAAGAAACCCAAACCGAGCTTTGGAGGTCATGCAATGAAAGCACAAGAGCAGTTGTTTTCCTCACCTCTTCGATGAAGCGTAATCCTAGCTTCAGTGGGAGTGATCCTAGCCCAGATGTAATGCTGTAATCGCTGGACCCCTGGATATGGGAATTTACCCTCATAAACTAGGGAGAGGCATCAGGCCAGAGCATGGTATGTGACCTCTTTGGCAGGGAGCTTGTTTGGCCTTGCAGGAAATGACTTGTTCATTTATTTAGTACTTGTTCAAGGTCCTGCATGAACAGCCAACAGAGTAAAGATTACAGGGACGAAGCATGCGGCCGTGCTTGTAAGGAGCATGGGGAAACGTGCTTAAAGATGTACTTAACTTTCAGCATCTGCTTATGGTAGTGACAGAGGAGGGCTCGTACACCTGGATGTGAATTTGTGCTTGCTTCAGGGTCTCCCTGAAGAACTACCTTAAAAATGTTCTAATCTCCCTATCTGCCAGCGTTCGGAGTCTGCTTAATTTAAGTGTTATGGAAGTGCAGGGTTGTGTGCCAGGCTGGTCAGCTTGCCAGAGCTGGGTGTCTGAAGTAGACTCCAGCATGCCATATAAAATCATGGGGTCTTGGTCCTTGGGATGTGGATGCAGGATGCTTGGGAATTCTGGCTTCGGCAAGGCATGAAGGCAGAAGATTGCCAGCCTCCCAGCTGTTCACAGTGAACACAAGGCTGTAGGATGGTGAATAGCAGAACAACTCAAGAGTCGTTATTTCTTTAGTGCCTGTTAAGGGGAAGGAAGGGTTGTGGCTCCACATCTGCCTGTGCTGATCTAACTGTAAATGCTCAGTCCATCCCTGGCTGCTGCTTGTGGCTGCTGCTTCCCTCCTTGCTTCCTTTTGTGTGGGCGCTGGCATTTCAGTGGCCCTTAGCTGAGTCCTTTAAGCAACTAACCCAGCAGAAAACTAGCTCAGCATAAATCAAGGAAGTTTTCTGCCAGATTAGCACACTAAAATGACTTGGTGAGGGGTCTTAACAAGCCATGGCTGAACAGAGAATTCTTCGGTGATGGTCATGGTCACTAGCGTGGCCAGCAGGTCAAGGGAGGTGGTTCTCCCTCTCTACTCAGCTCTCGTGAGACCCCACCTGGAGAACTGCATCCAGCCTCGGGGTCCCTAGTACGAGAAAGATGTGGAGCTGTTAGAGTGGGTCCAGAGGAGGGCCACAAACATGATCGGGGGCTGGGAGAGTTGGGGTGGTTCAGCATGGAGAAAAGAAGTCTCCGGGGAGACCTTACTTTGGCCTTTCAATACTCACAAGGGGCTTATGGTAAGGTGTGCATGATTTGTTGTTTTTTTCTAAGCTCTTTTTTAGCAGTTCCCTTCTGCTGCTAGTCTTAAATGGTCCTTAATGTTGAGAAGGCTGGCTGGTCATGCTGTCCATTTTTGGTCAAAGATGCTCAAAAGGAAAGGCTCAGTTGGACCTGTTGCATATACATATGGCAGGTACTCATATCTGTGGTCTCCTGGGAGTGAGACTGTGAAAAAAATTCTGCCCCAGGATGGGAGGTGGTCATTCAGGAGATCAGCAGCCAGCCCTGCAACCAGAAAACTCCTCTCACCCCTGGAGCTGACCCTTCTTCTAAGGGTTAGCCTGCCCGGGGGCATTTGTCTCTGTTTTGTCTCTGCCTTTCTCTCTTTAAATTGATACCAACTCTATGGTAGCTAGAAAAATTAATCTTCTGGTTTCTGTGCCTTTGGAGTGGTTTAAGTTACCCTCTCTAGCTTTCCTATCCACAAGGAAGCATAGCAAACTTAGTTTTCATACAGCCTTCCCTAAAATAAGCTTGAAGAAAAGAGCCAGGTTTTATGAAACCTGTCTCTGAAAACTTTGGAGTTCTGTTTTTTGAAATGAAAACCACATGGGGTTCATGGAGCGTAGAGCCTGAGGCATCTTGTTAGTGCCATTACTTAGAAGCCAGTGCAACTTCTTCAGGCAGTTTCTGCAAAAACATGGGTTTCTTCTGCAGGCACAGCGATCATCTGCTGTGCTGCCATGGGAGCTGCACCTTGCTGTCACAGGGCTGTGCTTTGCTGCCTGTTTGAAGGCACACCACTCTTTACAACCAGTGACCAGGCAGTTGAGGTGCTGTGGTGCATTTTTGTAAAAAAAAAAAAGGGTGTTTGCTTTTTCCAGCGTTGTCTTCCATGCCCGTCTCTAGACCAGACTTTAAACATGGGATTTTAGAGAGCACTGGGGATTTTCAAAAGCTTTGTTATGGTCTAGGTTTTATGTTTAATATCACCACGAGTCAAGTCAGACCAATACCAAGAGCCATTAGTAACATCATTCTAATTTTTTTCCGCTGCTGTGGCTTTATGGGAACAAGCAGTGGGCATGCCCAGGTGTGGCCAGCGTGTTTATAGTCCTACCACTTTAATCATCATGTCCTGTAGACATGCTCTCGGAAGACTAAGGTTACACAGTGAGTAAATCTTTGAGGCTGGTCTGCAGCAAAGCTGCCGTTACTCACAGCATCAAAGGGAAATAATGTGAAAATGAAAGTGGTAAATGTGTAGTTTGCAGCTCAGGAATGGATTCTTGGCTGACCCTAAAGGCATGAAGGTGTTTTACCTCCTCCTCTCTGTGGAATCATTGCTGGACTGTCAGACTCTCCAGCTCTGAACAGCCTGTCCCTGTGTTATTTACTGCCAAGGGCATCCTGATTTGGGATTTTGCAGTTAGCTACTTGAAACCCCAAAGGAGCAGTTCCATCTCCCTTTATCTTGTCTCCCAGCAAAGTTTACATTAGCTTTTTTTACATTGACTTCCAGAGAAGGTCAAGTCTCCACAGCAGTCGGGAAACTGCCTGTTCCAGTGAGATTTAGATCTGATTTTGTGAGCTTGGAAATTGATAGCAATGGAGCTGCTTTGATACTGAGATGGCCATGGGATGAGACCACCATACCCAAGGATTTTTGAGGGTGTTGAGGCCTCTGTCGCTTTGGCAACAGAGCGAACTGCATCCAAGGAGCATCTGTACCTCCGTAAGACATTAAATACATGCAGTCAATGTGTTCATACCATAGCATGGATGGATTTCAGCTTGACACTCAGATTTAAAAACACAAAGGGCACAACCTCTAGATGCTAAGCTTTTCTTTAGGAGCAGGCTGAGAGAACTCTGGAATTGAGGGGATTTCTCTGTGTGTTTGTTTGAAGTTAAGGAAGGACAATGGAGAGAAAGAGAGCAGGATGGGATGTTGCATCCAGCAACAAGGCCTGATGAATAGAAGTCCACAGTACCTGGAGACAACCCCAGGCTGGATTAAAAGCTGAAGGCTGATGGAGTCTGAAGATGTTAAACCTGATTTTTTTTTTAATGGTGTCCCTGCGACTAGGAGCACTGCACAAGGGCTCCAGGGAGAAGTCCATGGTCTTGTCCTTCTGAAAAAAGAGAAGCTCATTGAAGAGGAATCCAGATGTGGTGTCCAGGGAGAAGGCTATGTGGGATAGTACTTGCTGGGACTTTATTTGCCTTTTATGGACTTTTTTGGCTAACAGGGACTGCTGAAGAGGTGGGATCGAATGTCATCTGCCTGTAAGCCTTGCCTGTGGGAAGCAGATAGTCCCCAAGTCCTGTCTGAGACCTGGAAACTGCCTGCAGGCCCAGAGGAGAGGGGAGAAGGAGTGTCTCCTGTCGTACGTCCTGCTCCATGCTGTCCCCTTGCTCAGCCCTGCAGGTCGTGGGTGCTGTGTCTGTGGATGCAAGCATGTGTGTAGGGAAGGGGATATACCTTTCATGAAGGAAAGACGTTCTTGTGTGCTAGGGAGTGTAAAAACTGGTCCGGAGGCGCAGATTTTGTTGTTTTGAAACATTCCTTTGCTGAGCTGTGAGCCGAGCAGCTGTGCGAAGCGGCTGAGATTCACAGTCTGGTCTGACCTTTCTATACCTCCAGTAGTTTGTGCAGTACTTTGGCCAACAGCCATGTTTGTGTGTCCATAGGCAGTTGGGCCATGATCCAGGGGACGAGTGCTTGACTTGCAGCGTGTGAAGTAAGGTGTTTAAGTGGGTTCGTGTCTGTACAAGGTTAACCAGATCCTTCCTTACTCCAGCTGTTCCTCAATCCGTGACCTTTTCAGAGGAAATGAGGCAAGTGAGCAAGTCATCAAATTATAAAGTAGGGAAAATTGTAAAGTAGGGAAACCTTGCCTGGAGAAGAGGCTCCAGGGAAACCTTCTAGCAGCCTTCCAGTGCCTGAAGGGGCTACAGGAAAGCTGGAGAGGGACTTTTTACAGGGGCATGGAGTGGTAGGACAAGGGGGAACAGTTTCAAACTGAAAGAGGGGAGATTTAGATTAGATACTAGGAATAAATTCTTTTCTGTGAATGTGGTGAGACTCTGGCACAGGTTGTCCGGAGAAGCTGTGGATGCCCGTCCCTGGCAGTGTTCAAGGCCAGGCTGGATGGGGCTTGAAGCAACCTGGTCTAGTGGGAGATGTCCCTGCCCATGGCAGGAGAGTTGGGACTGGATGATCATTAAGGTCCCTTCCAACCCAAACTATTCCATGATTCTGTGATTCTATGAAACTGAGAAATTAGTTTGCAGGACTTTCCTGGCACAGGAATGGCAGAGCCCAAGATGGAGTGCAGATCTGCAGATGGGTTGATGCATCAGTCCACAGTGTACTGACGTGTCCTGATGGATCAATCCCAGGCAGTCTCCTGTGGCTCCATGGTGGCCGAGGGGTAAAAAACACACAGCCAGGGTATTTTCTGTAAGCCCAGTATATTTCATGTGTTGCAGTGGTGGAAGAGGAGAGAGACACGTTTGGGTGGTGCTGAGTGTGCTTTTTTACAGAGAACTTTGGTATGCCAAAGCTTGTCCTGAGTGCTGGCTCCTGCAGCAGGCATCACCTGTCAAATGAGAACTGCAAACAAATTTTAATAGCTCAATTAGGAAAGAGCCTGCTAAAGTCCAGGAAAAGAATCCTTTTGATATGTAAGCCAAAAACATGCTAACTGAACTACAAACAACTGAAGGGTCTGTTATTAAAATAATTCTCATTCAGAGATAGACTTGGCTGGGTTTTTTCCCTAAGATGGCCAGAACATCCTGTAACATAAAGCAGGAGGAGAAACGAGCCTTACATGGACATTCCTTTCTCCTCAGAGAAGATCTGCCCTCCAGTTCTCAGTGTACCTCTTTGTGGTAGTCAGTTGTGTTTTGTTGCCAGCTCACAGGGAGAATGGGACAGAAAGAAACTGTTTTAAGTGAAGGTTGCACATGCTGAGACAGTGCAACAGTTCATTTTGGGGGAAACAAGAACATATGCCATGTCAAATGATGTTATGCACAATGATGTGTACTAAAAGACTCGTAGCATTTGATTTCTGTTGCTAAAGAAGAGTAGGCTTCTACAATGTGCAACTCCACAGGTCAGTGGCAAGTAGAAGGGAGTTGTTAAATGTATTGCTTTCATGCTCAGCAAGTGCTATGCAGTGAGGGAGCTGGTGAGGATTCTAGCTGTGATCCTGCTTGATGTAAATGTTCTGCTCCCTTCTCTGCAGAAGGGTGCCATGGTGCTGCTGTGGGGCTTGGGACAGAGGATGCTGTAGAGCCCTGTGGGCAACAGCCTTACCAAACTGCACAGTGGGAAGAGATCTCATTGATGGAGTGACATAAAGTCCTCCCAAGGATGTCAGCTGCTGGACAGCTGGGTGAACCAGTCCCTTGGCATAACAAGTGTATGGTAGCATGGTTGAGATCTTTTGGCTGAGCACAGGTTTTGTGGTTTTGTCTTGGGTCCAGGTGAGCAAAGACCATCCTGCCACAATACTAAGTGCACTGGCTAGTGCTGGGGTTCTCATAAGCCCTGTGGTGAAAACTGAACTAAAAAGATCCTTGTCACAAAGAGCCTTCTTCCAACCCAGCAAACTGTCATACATAGCTTGTTTTTTCATGATATGCTTGTTCAACAGGTTACATCAGTTGTGCTCATGGCTAGGTGTTCTGTGCTCATGGCTTACTGTGGACTCCTCCTCAGGAAGCAGTGTCATTGGAGGGGAGGGAGAAGGAGTAGAGATGATACTTTAAAAATCCCTTAAGTTAATTTTGCTGCTGTCAAAGTAAAATAAATTATGAGCTTCATGCTTTTAGGATTTATTCTTGTACCAGATCAGAGGAGGCAACAAATCAAACTTGTTCAGAAGTGGGGCGGTTTTCCAAGAACAAAACTGAGTAATGTAAAAGCCCTTTGAGTCAAAAAGCAATCCGAAGAGAGCTTGCAGGTGTGCTGTCTTGGTGTCACTGGCTGCTGGGAGGCAGTGAGTATGTTTCAGGGGGAAGGCCTGTGAACCTGGGAAATCTCAGGAGATATCAGCATATGGATTATATATAGATCATATGTACCTACTGCTGGAATTTAGCCTGCAGAGGCAGAGCTGATGCTGTGTCCAGGATGGAGACCTCTAAGAGGACTTACTCAAGAGGTACCTTCCTAAAGATTTACCCTAGGAATGTGTGCCTGACTGGTGACATGCCCGAATGCTGCCTTCCAGGGCATCTGTGCCGTGCACCGGACCAAACTGTGGGCAGCCTGTGGCCTGGTGGTGTCCCCTGAAGCATCATGACTTATTGGTCTCCCTTCCTCACCCAGATTTTCTGAGTGTCAGGTGTTTGGTCAGATAAAACACACTTCTTGTGAGTTGCAGTGCCAGGGAGCCATGAGTGCTGCTGTGCCTGAAGGGATGGTAGCCACATGTGACTGCATGACCAGCACGATGGGCCTTGCCAGCTTGGGCCCTGCCCCACCGTACAAACAGGAGCCCAGATCACAGAATGGTAGGGGTTGGAAGGGACCTCTGGAGATCATCTAGCCCACCCCCCCTGCTAAAGCAGGTTCACCCAGAGCGGGTGGCACAGGATCACATCCAGGCAGGTCTGGAATGTCTCCAGAGAAGGAGACCACAGCCTCTCTGGGCAGCCTGTTCCAGTGCTCCGTCACCCTCAAAATAAAGTTTTCTTCATGTTTTGATGGAACATCCTGTGTTCCAGTTTATACTCATTGTACGTTGCCTGTCGCCTGGCACCACTGAGAAGAATTTGGCCCTGTCCTCCTGACACGCACCCTGTAGATATTTATAAGCAGTGATGAGAGCCCCTCTCAGTCTTCTCTTCTCCAGGCTAAACAGACCCAGCTCTCTCAGCCTTTCCTCAGAAGAGAGATGCTCCAGTCCCCTCATCATCTTTGTAGCCCTTTGCTGGACTCTCTCCAGTTGTTTTTTGTCTTTCTTGAACTGGGGAGCCCAGAACTGGACACACTGCTCCAGATGTGGCCTCACCAGGGCAGAGCAGAGGGGGAAGAGAACCTCCCTCGACCTGCTGGCCACACTCTTCTCGATGCACCCCAGGATACCACTGGCCTTAGCCACAAGGGCACATTGGCCACAAGGGCACATTGTTCACTAGGACTCCCAGATCCTTCTCCCCAGAGCTGCTTCCCAGTAGGTCAACCCCTCACCTGTACTGGTTATTCATCCCTAGGTGCAGGACTCTACACTTGCCCTTGTTGAACTTCATACGGTTCCTCTCCACCAAACACTCCAGTCTGTCCAGGTCCTGCTGAATGGCAGCACAACCTTCTGCTGTGTCAGCCACTCCTCCCAGTTTGGTATCATCAGCAAACTTGCTGAGGGTCCTCTGTCCCTTCATCCAGGTCTTTGATGAGTATGTTGAACAGGACAGGACCCAGTACTGCCCCCTGAGGGACACCACTAGCTACAGGCCTCCAAGTGGACTCCGTGCCACTGACGACAACCTTCTGAGCTCTGCCATCCAGCCAGGTCTCAATCCACCTCACTGTCTGCTCATCTAACCCACACTTCCTAAGCTTCCCTATGAGGATGCTATGGGGGACCATGTCCAAAGCTTTGGTGAAGTCAAGGTAGATAACATCCACTGCTCTCCCCTCACCTACCCAGCTAGTCATGCCATCGTTGAAGGCTATCAGAGTGGTGAAGCATGATTTCCCCTTGGTGAACCCATTCTGACTGCTCCTGATAACCTTTTCCTCCACATGTTTAGAGATGATGTCCAGAACGAGTTGTTCCATTACTTTACCAGGGATGGAGGTGAGGCTGACTGGTCTGTAGTTTCCTGGGTCGTCCTCCTTGTCTTTTTTAAAGACTGGAGTGACACTGGCTTTCTTCCAGTCCTCAGGCACCTCTTCTGTTCTCCATGACCTTTCAAAGATAACGGAGAGTGGCCTGGCAATGATGTCTGCCAGCTCCCTCAGCACTTGTGTGTGCATCCCATGAGGGCCCATGGATTTGTGGCCATCCAGTTTGCCTGAATGATCTCTCATCTAAGCTTCCTCGACCAAGAGAAAGTTTTCCTTTCCCCAGACCTTCTCTCCTAGCTCCAGAGTCTGGGTCTCCTGAGGGCCAGCCTTAGTAATAAAGACTGAAGGAAAGAAGGCATTCAGTAACTCTGCCTTCTCTGTATCCTTCATCGTGAGGGCACCCACCTCATTCAGCAGCAGAACCACATTTTCTCCAGCCTTCCTTTGGCTGCTGATGTACTTGAAGAAGCCCTTCTTGTTGTCCTTGACATCCCTTGCCCCATTTAGTTTCAAGTAGGCCTTAGCTTTTCTCGCTGCACCCCTGCATACTTTTGACAGTGTTCCTGTATTCATCTCAAGTGGCCACTCCCTTTTTCCATAGTTTGTAGACTTCCTTCTTCCATCTGAGTTTTTCTAGCAGCTCCTTGCTCATCCATGTAGGTGATGGTGGGGAGAACACTAGAGGCCAGGCTGAACTGCAGGCATGGAGGAGAGCTGGTGCGCTGAGGGTGAACAGGGTCAGGGATGGCCAGGTGGTGGTGGGCAGGTCTGAGGGTCACACTGGTGTGTGTTACCCATGGTAGTTTCTTGCTAGGATGGATCTTGATGAAGGAATTGGTCCTTTGTCACTTCTATTTAGATCTCATCTAGAGTTTCCCAGTCTTAGGAGCTTCCTGTGATGAAAGGCACAAGGTGATGAAGAGACACTCCAACGTGCCACTGGTGATGCAAGCAAGTTGAGGGAGAAATTGGAGAAGATTTTGGAAGGATAGTGAACCTTAAAAGGAGAAGAACGAAAAAAATACCAGTCAGCACCCATTACTCTGTGCTAAAGGTAAAATCCCCAGGGATTTTGTATCAGCTAATGTGTAATAGACTATAAAATGAAACAACAGCATCGGTGGTCTTGTTTTTAAAGCCTTGATCATAAGGCTAGTTTTAAAAAAATAGCAAAGGCTTTTTGTTTCATTTTAGTGAAAAACGTGTTTTCCGAGGGAAGTAGGAGTCTTGTTAATCCCACTACCCGTCGCTTAGGTGCACATTTCTAAAGCATCTCAGGAGCAGGGCTGCGTGCCGGGGAGCCATGCTGTTTGGATAGGGAGGCTGAGGACCCTGGGACTGTGGGACTGGAGTCTCGAATTGTTTAAATTGACTTTGGTGGCACGATGCCAGCTGACACCAGCTGAGAATCTGGACAGAACAACTTGTCCAAGGTCACCTCGTGGGCTAATAGCAGAGCAGTGAATTAAACCCGGGTCTGCAGAGTCTCACTTCAGGGTAAATAAAAAATGCATACCGCTTCTTGGAGGGTCCTGCCGCTCTTGCAGCCTTATAAAGAAAGGACGTCGTCAAACACTTGATTCTGGTATGATGTGGAGTACTACACTTCTGTGCCAGGATCTCTGGTTAAAAATAGAAACAACTTTTTTTTTTCCACTATAGTGTTATTTATTTCCTTAAAATACTTTCAACAGTTCCAGTTTGGGATTTTACTAGAGAGGTGTCCTTCCTCTGTGCGAGTGGGGGGCTGAGCTGAGCTGGGCCAGATTCATTTCTCAGAGGAGAAAGGCTGGGGTGCTGCTGTGCTGCTCGTGACAGGTACTGGTTTGGGCTTGTCTCTGCCTTTGTGTCTCTCTTTTCTAGCACATAGGGAAACATTCCACAGGTGAAAAGTTTAAGAGTATAGGGAGCAGTTTGGACAGGGAGTGCATTCACATCTTCTGCTGGTGAGGACAGGCTGCCTTTTCTGAGAACTTCAGTGAAGGCTTAGTACAGAATCCCTCCTTCAGAATGTTTCAGAAGGTTCATATGCTGATGTCACCCTGACAGTACATTTAAGGACCACTCTAAAATCTGTTGAGACCAAATGATAGTTTTCTGTATAGATTTCAAGGATGCCAAAGATCCTATTCTTTGAGTCCTCGTTTGGTTTTGGAATGGAGTTTCCATTAACTTCTTTTCAAGGATGGGCATGACATGATTATTCTTCTCTGCTTTCCATCTTTCTGAATAATGAGATGTAATCATAGACCACTCTTGTGCTCTTTTCTCCATTGGGGTAAGACCAGCAAAGACAGGGCTGTTCTAGCTTTGGCCACCTGGGGTTACTCCTTAAGGTCTGTTTGGTCAGGCTGGCATCGGTGGTTTGTGGCACACCTCTCCACCATTTCACTCTCCTTCCCTTGCTAAGAGGCACCCTATGTGGAACAGATATTTACAGGTCCTTGCTGGACTTGCCCTGCTCTTGGATTCCTTCCAGCACCTGACTGGTGATGGCTGCTGTGCCCCTGAGGCAGAGCAGGGAGAACCTGTTGCCAGCTTGGGCACCACATCCCTGGCGAATTAGGGAAATGCTCTCTTGAGTTGCATGCCTGGGTTCAAGAGCTGACCCATGTGCTCAGCATCAGAGAACTTGTGATCACTGTGTTTGACCAGAAGGCAGACTGCTCTGAAGCGTGAGATTTCTCAGTGTGGGTGCTAAACATACAAGTTAGTTCTGGTAAGCCAGTGAAGTTGCACAAAATACGAGTATTAATGATGATTGTATTTTTCTCCTGTACATTAGCAGGGCTCTTCAGAAAAGAGCTGAAACTAGCGTTTCCAAAATTACGGGGCGTGTTTCCTACATGAGCTGATATGTGGGAATTTACAAGGTGCTTCCTCATTGTACCTAGAGATTATTTTCTTGTTCTCTCTCCCCCCACCCCCTTGAAAAGTTTTTTCAATAACCATCGTGTTCATATGGATGTAGGAGAGAGGATAGGAAGACTGCATTAAAAAGTGGGGTCTGCCAATGATGAACAAGGCTGAACAGCCTGGTTCTTGCTGGAGGGAGTCCCACAGCCGATTTCTTCATGTGGGACTGTGAAAGGTGACCTTAATGGTACAAATCAGAATCAAACAAGCAGGACACGAGCTGTGTTCTCCCTGCCCTGTTATGTGGCTGTTACAGTGCACCCATGTTCCCCAGGGACAGCTGGGAACTGACAACCACATGCTAAGAGAAGCTTGGGCTTTACAGCCAGATTTGTCTGCAGGAATGAAAGACTTGATCTCAGCTGGAGGAGGACACAAGGGACAACCTGAGATAGCTCAGTGGTGACACCTGTTGACTGGGAAAATGGCTGTGCTGGTGATCTGAAGCTAGGAGGACTTGGGAGGCAGGAAAAAACAAGGTATTTTCATAGTATCACAGAATGCTTTGGGTTGGAAGGGACCTTAAAGACCATCTAGTTCCAACCCCCTGCTGGGGGTTGACTGGAACATCTTCCACTAGGCCAGGTAGCTCCAATCCCCATCCAACCTGGCCCTGAATACCTCCAGGCGGAGGCATCCACAATTTCTCTAGGAAACCTGTGCCAGTGTCTCACCACCCTCACAGGGAAGAATTTCTTCCAAATATGCAATCTAAATCTCCCCTCTTTCAGTTTGAAATTTCCCCCTTGTCCTATCACTCCATGCCCTTGTGAAAAGTCCCTTGGTGTGATAAGCCTTGGCTTGTGTTACCAGCGTGAAAGAGAATAGAGGAGGCAGTGTGTGGTGGTGCAGTTCTAATAGAAGAACCTGTTGTGGGAGGGGAGCTGCAGCAGGACATGTCTTACATTTTGCAGACAGATGAAGCTGGCAATTGTAGTGTGGCTGATTTAAATGAGCCTGTCTCCAGTTCTGTGATTCCGATGGCTGGTGGGCTTGTCCCTCTCTTTTGTGATTACCAGATTTGTTTCTAGATAGGTTTACTTACTTCTAATAAAGAGAAGAAAGAGATGTCCTGGGGCTTCTATATATATTTGTCTGTAATTAAGGTAAGATTAATTGCCTAAAATTGTTTTTAAGGGCCTGTTATGAGATCAGCAGATAAGAGCATGGGATAAAATGCATAATGAATACGTTATGTTATAAATAATGGACACAGCCAGTGCACAGGCATCCCTGAAAGGTAATAGCTCTTTCAATATTTAATTAAGTGGGTACCATAGGGAAAACACTCTGTGTCACTAAGGTAATTTTCAGCCTGGCTTAGTGACACATAGATCAGTCTGAATGAGGGCAGAAACCTGCATGCAGCTGGGACCCTGAATAGGCACAGTTCATGGTAATCATAGGGAAATGTTTGTTGGCTGGAGAACTGGTGAGAAGGGATAATGTTGAGGGTTGATAGAGAGGAGATGCTGATAGCACCTGGAAGATTTGTTGGAACTAGTGTTTTGCTCATTTGCTTAAGACAGAGTTGCTAATGTAGCAGCATAGGAAGCCTTGTGCTTCTGTCCGCTTTGTAGAAGAGCCAGGCTTTCCAGGAGGACACCTGATGGACGTTCTCTCCTGCCCTTGGAGCCCCTTTGCCTGCAGCTAGCTTGTCATGGCAGCTCCAGATCAGATCCCCTTGCTGACCAGTAGCAGATAACGGGGTTGAGTGAAGGACCGCGAGCATCCTGAACATCTGAAGCTCTCTGTGTGGAGTGAAAGCCTTCACAGCCTTTCTTGAGCTCCTTGTTGTGGTTCTTTCCATGGCTCTTACTGTCCAGTGTTACTTTTAGCCACGTGCACTGGAAAGAAAAGAGATGCACTAGTGTAGGGAATTTAGTTTTGTAGAGAAGTAGACACAGCATCAGTTACAAAACCTTCAGCTGCCCTTCATCATGTTCTTACCTGTGATAAAAGTTGAGTCTCATGGGTTTTCTGAACAGAAACAGAAAAAGGGGAAGTATTGCCCATCTGCAAGGCCTAAATTCGCACCTGTGTCCCTGACTGCTCATTTCACATTTCCCATCTCCTTCACACTCTCATTTCATTCTGTTTTATCCTCCGTTCTTACACTCGTTCCACCGCGATTTTACCCGGTGCCAGCACAGCAGGTTGGTAAATGAGATGCCTTGGTGCAAGGCCTGGGAGATTTGTGAGGCTTGCAGGAGTCCAGCCTGCCCTCCTGCACCATCTCTTCGGGTGTCCCATTGGGGTTTCCTGCTTCGTATTTCCTTGTCTGCTCTCAGAGAGTTTTCCTGAATTTCACAACATGTAAGCAGTGCTTTTAGGGAGCAAATCCGGATTCAGGATCATCTGGTGAAGTTAAATATCAGAGCTGATGTGTTCTCTGGGGCTGGGACCTTGTCTCCATGTTGCAAAGTGCCTAGCGTGTTTCCAGAGCTATGGAAGCAGTAAATAATAACTATTGAACAAGTAACAGGCACAGATTTATGTGCTGTTGTGGCAGGGAAACACAAGGGGAAGAGAGTTGTAAGGCAAAGGGAAGAGAAAAATAGCCTTTTTTAACTTGAAAAACATGTTTGTATTGAAATCAGACACAAAAGCTCCCTTTTCCCTCTTGCTTGTTTATTTTTTGCAAGATCCATTTTTTTCTTTATCTTTTGTGGAGAAAAGCATAAAAAAAACCCCCTCTCTTCTGCTCTTTTGTGATGGCTGCCCTATCATCAGAGCCTTCTGGTGTTTAGATACCAGACTGGGAGCCAGTCTTTTGACAGTCTTTTTTTCCTTTTTCCTTTCTTTCATGAAAGGGGTGGCTTATTTTTAGTGCTTGCAACACCCAGCTCGCTGGAGGGACACAGCAGGCCTGTTCCATCCATGCTCCACAGGAGGGTCACGGTCACTGAAGGAACAGGCTCCGCTCCTGCTCTCCGTGCATTTCTCTGCTCTGTTCTCTTTCTGGCCATTTGCTCCTTCTCTGCAGCCCCCCGAGGGCCACCTCCTTTAGAGCAGCCAGCTCCAGGCTTCCAGCTCCTTCAGCCTTGCTGCTGTGGTGCAGGGGCTGGTGGAGCACTGTGATCTGGCTGGAATGGGGTACGTCTGGCCATGGACCCCATGGAGACTGCTGCTCTCCACTACCTTCTTGGGAGATGCCGTGTTTGGATGTAGGGCCCTTTCTTCTGAAGGTCCCCCGTGCCTTGGCCTGCTGCGTGCCCCCCTGATCTTTGGGTGGGAGAAGCAGGTGCAGACATCAGGCCCTCTGCTTGTAGGGTAAATTCAATGCTGATTGTGCAGGCAGAGCTGCAAGGGTGACACTTTTAATATATTTTAGAATTCAACTGGGGAAAAGTCATGATTTCTTTTCTTCCTTTTTTTTTTTCTTCTTTGGAGGGTGAAGAGCTACTATTTTTCTTTTCCCAGCATGTCTTTATGATATTTTCAGTCTAAATTTAATTCTGAAGAATTATATTTAGCTAAAAGTGTAAAAGAGGACAAGCGAAACCCAAATAAAATACTTTATTCCAGGTTGACTAAAACATTTTGTCTGACCCAAAACCATCTTTCCTCCCACCATGTCAGCTCAGAATTAGGGGAGAAATACATAAATGAAAGAAAGAGCAGTGAATGTTCAGCTCCTAAACAAACAAAAAAAAACCAAATCAAACCCCAAGTATTTGCCCTTGTCACATGGATTTGGAATACAACTAATTTTCACTGCTATTTAACAGGTATTTTCTCCAGGGAACTGTGGTCGTACTGCAGCACATTACCCAAGACTTCCAAGAAACAAGGGTCTGTTCAGTAACAGTGAGGATCTCAATTACTGCTTTTTCAGCCATGGAAGGTTTCGATTTCTAGCACAGGATCTTGTAACTGTATAGGAAGTAGCACTGTTACTGATGGAAAATCAATTTTAGTTTATTTTTAATTAATTTTTGCTAATTTTTTCCTTGCTGTCTACCGTGAAGGAAGAAAATCGTGATGTGTGAGTAGGATATGGCAGCCTGGGGTGACCTGGGTGACTTGTGGTACAGCTGCCTATAATACACTCTTATTGCCATGATTCCTGCCCTTCATTTCTTTGCTTCTGCTCTGAAGTCAGAGGGACCTTTTCTGTTGGTTTCATTGCTCCATCTGAAGCCCATGTTTTGGTCAGTGGCATGGGGCGGTTTTGATCAAGTGCTCTTGCATTGCCAGGAGCAGGGAGGCTTGGTAAATTGAGTTGGGGAGGTTGCTGATACAAGAAGGGAGCTCAAAGAAAGTTGGTGAAATACAGAAAAAGAAAAAAACAGGGAGTCTGAATGCACTTTGGGATTGCTCAGTGTCCTGTGCAGGGAGTGGGTCCAGGAGAGTGGCTGAGGAAGGATGCTTGGGACGGAGTTGGGATTAGGGAGAGGAGCTGCCCTCAGGAGCAAGGGGGGATTCATTGCCCATCTTCCTTTTATGCCTCTGAAAACTTCCTATTTATTAAGGGGAAAAAAAAGTGCTGGCATCTACAGCAGGGTCATGCAAAGGATACTACTTTATCTATCCCTGAAATCTGCCTCTACAACAGTCACAGGAGCAGTGGGAGGCAAAAGCAAAGTTTGCTAGCCAGTATTAGATTATCCCATTTTAGGAGTGCCACGGGGCAGAAGAAACGGGCAACAGCTCTGTCAGGAAAGATGTACTGTGCCAGGGCGCAGTGGAAATCACGCCTGGCAGTCAGCAGCTGCCAAGCAGCAGAGATAATATCAATAGTGTCCAGACCTTCCCTTTGTAACAGGTGAAATGTTAATGAAATGAGAGTGCCAGCAGAAGAGTTAAGATACCCCTGAGAAGTGAAAGTAGAGAATGAGGCTAAAAATACTGCTAAAAATACTGAGTGCTGTTGTATAAATCAGTGGGAAACTGTCACCTTGAGTGTCATGTGTGGTTTAAGCAGGGGCATAGAGGAATGTCCAAGGAAGAACTATGAAAGTTATTAGAGGCGTGAAAAGATTATCACAAGAAAAACACTATTTGGTTTAGAGAGGAGCTGAATCACAGGGAGCATGATAGGGAGATTTAAAAGTAGTATTTTTTTATCAGGTGCTAAACTGTTCCTTTTGGGCTTATGTGTAAAGTGAGAAAGGGTGAATGATCAATTTAATGGTCAAGCTGATGTGAATAATAAAGAAAAAATAAATTTCTGCACAAACTGGTAATGAACAATCAAGGAAGCTTGGAATAATGGCATATCCCATGACAATTTTTGGCACGAGAGAGAACAGGAAGTCTTACCTTCAGTTAACTAAGCCTAAAACCAGCACTGTTCAGGATGGTGGTGAAGTGCATGCAGAAATCAAAGAGTTCTTGTGGAGTCTGTGTGCTACCTAAAAGATGAGTTACACCTTATGGTTGGTCTGAGGTGGAGGAGTTTTGCTGACCCGAAGAACTAGTAGACCTAAAAAGAGCCAGCTTTTTAATGGTTAGTTTTTTAAAAAAACCCTCCTGTTTATTTGTAAATAAAATCTGTATCAAAATGCTTGGTTTGTAAGAATATAAAATGTCACAGAACTCATAAATTTAGGGAAAAAACTGTCTTCTTCCACACTTTCTTGTTAATTAAGAGACTTTTCCAGCTAATTTCTCCTCTGCTTTCCTTGAGAAAAAAATGCTATTGCTTTTGGCTTTATCTGTAAATTTTATGGGCAAAATTTTATGGTATTAGTGTGAGAACTTAGAGGAAGGGTGGAGTTTAGGACCCTGAGGGATCTATGCTATTTCACTACCTACTTCAGGCAGTGATTTCTGCTGGGCTGAACTGGGTTAAGGATTGGCTTGGGCACTTTGGGAACTACTTTATGCATCTTGTTGTTACGGAGAACTGCTCTGCTCCTCTCTCTGGTGAGTTTACCTCGTCAGAGGTTGGAGTCCCTGGGAATGGCTGGTATTATTTCAGTTTCTTGTCTCTGTGCCTGCGTATGTTCCAGGGGTGGTTCAACAGAAAGCATTTAGAGAAGTCAGATGACCTTGTAAGAGTGGGTGAGAAACAGGGCCAGAAAGGGGCAGAAACAGAGAGACAAATGCTGGTGAAAGAGCCAGCCCAAGTCAGAAACAACAGGAGATAGTGATTCAGACCCCGAGATAATTGTTCAATCCTTGTCTCTGAAAGAGTTACGAAGTTTGAGAAAGGATTATGCTTGTCATGAGGGTGAGTCACTGACTGCCTGGCTACTGCGGTGCTGGGACAGGGGAGCTGGCACAGTAGCTCTGGAGGGCAGTGAGGCTCCGCAGCTGGGGTCCTTAGCCAGAGAAGGAGGCATTGACAAAGCCAGGGGGAGAAAAACTGGCACTCAATCTCCAGAAACACCTTTTAACAGCTGTAAAAAGCTGATACCCCTTTAGGGAGGTTACTGAATGTCACCCTATAAAATGGAATGCCATGGAGAGAGGCTTTAAGAATCTGTGAGAGCTGACAGTTTGTTAGGTCATCTGTGGTGACTGGAAAACACCTGCAGATCCCAAAGAGCTGCTGTGCAGGAGGCCTCTGTTGAAGAAGTTCACACAGAGTGCCCCTCCTATGTACTCCCATATTTTAGGAGGAAGAATCTTTGGGGGAGATGATGACTTTGCTAACCAACTCAGACAATATGAAGACAGTGTCTCTAACCCTTCACAGGCTCATGTCTCGGCCATGGAAAAGATGGCTGAGGAGTGCAGAACCTCTTAGGAGAGGCTGCACAATAAGCTGCCCAGGATGGACAGGGAGAATGACACCTATTCTCTCCTGAATAGATCCATGTTTCAGCCATTAGGAACAGATGCCCTCCTAGTAGACCAGTCCAGGGTAGACAGAACTCAGTGCAGGGTTCTCGGTGGTTTACCCTGCGCAGCCATGGGGAGTACATGAGTAAATGGCACAGCAAACCCACTGCTCTGTGTGCTAGAGTACGGGAGCTACAAGGTAATACCTTTAGAGAGAACTGTTCCAGGAGCATAGCCCCTCTGGTTGCCCAAGCAGATGGGGCTCTGATGCAAATATGAGTAGAAGAAATAATTGTGTGAGTCCTGTAGGCCACACAAACTCCTCTATTGATTGTGGACACTGTGGTCAAAATTAAAGGGGCCCTGCTTCCAGCCAGATGGAGGAGAGGGATAATCCAGTGTATTGGACAGTGTGGATTCAAAGCCCTGGCACAACAGATCCAAAGCCCTGGTGGACACTGGTACACAGCACATCTTGCTCCCATCAAACCTCAGAGGGGCATGTGCAGAGCTGAAGCAGGTGAAGGGTGAAGTTGGTGACACAGACAGCAAGCATTTAGTTAAGGTCACGGCTGTTCCTCCTGAGTGCTGTGGTGGCTGGGAGGGGCAGAGGCTTCTTAGTCCTTGGTGGGCTCCTGTGCTCTTTGTTGGGAGAAGGCTGGTGAGCCTCTGCCTGGAGGTGTATAGGAGCCACGTGTGACTGGACAGAGAGAACTGGGAGCTGAGGTGGTAGGTGCATAGGGACGCAGAGGCTGTGTTGCTCTCATGTGGGCACCTGGTCTTCTGTCTCCCCTGAGGGTGCACATGAAGGAAGAGGGATACAGAGGTAGTACTTTGTGATGCTATGTGGTGTATTTGAGGTTGGGACAGGTTTCTGGGCTCAGAGAATCAGCCTATGTAGTGTCTCTGAAGGGATCTTCAGACTGGAGGGGAGATGGATTGGTTTGGACAAAGACCATCTGTATAGTCACTGCTGATGGGAGAGCAGGAGAGCTCGAGGTCTGTGATCCTCTGAGACTGGGCTGGATCTTTAAAAGTTCAGTTTACTTCTGTAGCAGAGAGGGAGAGGCATTTGGGAAATAAGTGTATCTGGTGGTTTTGTGGGGTTGCTTTTCTGCTGGTGGTCACATACAAAATAGTGATAAATGAAGAAGAAGGGTACTGTGTGTGTGTGTGTGGTGAGAATTTACACCTTGTTCCTGCCCCTTTTTGGCTGTGTGCAGAAGCTTAGGTTCAGGTGTTGCTGCCTTGGCTGGTAGCAGAAAGGTGAAGTTGTATGGGGTGGTGATGTCTTCCTTGGAGCTCCTCAGCCCTGCCTCAACAGATAGTGAGGGCAAAGGCAGCCTGGATGCTTTGCCTGGGTGGAGGATGGTTGAGCATTGGTCTCTGCTCCAGTGTAAACTTAGTAACTCCTGAAGGAGCAGCTTCCATGGGAAGATCCATGGGCAGCAAGGTACAAGATGCCGGCAGACTGTGCAGTCCCCTGAAGAAGTTGTGGGGCGTTTAGAGTGAATATAGACTCAAGGGTCTGTCTGAGTTTGGTGGCTGGTGCAGGTTCCCTCTCTTATTTATTAAGTGCCTGTAACTTGGCTCTGGCCTCTGTGCCCTACTCATCTTATCCAAGTATTAACAACAGTAGTGGATTGCCTAAGCACTTCCCGGCCCTTCTGCACCTTTCCATCTCGGTCGGTATGTGTGGAAATACGGCTTTGAAACCAGATGTAAGGAACAGGGTGCTCTTCAAAGCCAGGTGTAGGGTTTCTGGTCTGGGGTTGTTTTTTTTCCTTCCCTGAGGATGCTCTGTTTATGGTCTTTGCTGCTGCTGATTTTGAAAGGAAAGCATCTCCCAAATCAGCCTACAAAGAAAGATAATCCATTTATGGAATGCTTGTGCAATCCCGAGCTCAGATTACGCTGTGGCAATCTGCAGCAGATCTGATTGTGCTGGGAGAAACCTCGCGGGGGGGTGGCTGACTGGGTGCTCATGTGCAGGTCTGGAGGTGGTGGGACGGAGATGTGGGGAGGCAGCTCTGGAGTGATGCCCTGCTTAGTTCAGCTGGGTCTTGCTCTGCTGAGAGGATTCACTTGGTCTGTCTTGAGGTAACCACGCCACTGTGCCCCACCTCTCCTGCTAGCTTAATGATGGATCTTGTGCTTGGGTGTTCCAGCTTTTTTTTTTTTCCCAAAAAATATTTCCCTGTTGTATTCACTGTAGGATAATTTCAGGGAGAGGGAGATAATTCAGCTAGTTGGAAGGGAGATGTGTAAAACCAACCCTCCAAAACCACCACCATCAAAACAATAGATAAAAGGGACAGACAAGAGAGGAGGGAGGGCAAGCATATTTCAGAAAAGCTGTGCTGTTTTTGGCTTCGGCCAGCAGGATCTAGCAGTTTGCATAGAAAATAGTTTATTGTCAGTGAGAGCCGAGGATACCTGCCAGCTCTGCAAAGCCGTTAGCAGCAATGCATTGTGCTTGTGAAAGGCCACGGTGACAGATCCGTCCCTCTGGCCTGTCAGCTCTTTCCTGCTCCAGCTTGCTGCTCGCGAGCACCTTTCGTGCTTCACTGTTATTGGGCCAAATCCTCCACTGCTGCAAATCGGTTTCTGCACTGAAGTTCGAGGAGTTATGCCAGTTTCCCCTGGCTGAACATCGTGCCTGGGTATTTTTTAACTTACCTCTATAAATCTAGAGTTGTCTTGTCCACTGACTCAACCCTGTCATGGATGAGAAAGGCTACGATACACTCGTGTTGAGTTACTGCCATGCACCAGCCTGATCCAGGAGAGCTTTCTGTGGCCTTTCCTTAGCAAACCTCAAGGCTCCATTTTATCCACTCATCATCTTCTCTTTTTTTGTGGTTCTCCACTAATTATGGAGTAAGGGATGCCTTTGGAGGCTTGGATCCAGTGACTTGGTCACTTTGTGGCCAGGTTCATGAAATGACTGTCTGATCTCAATGTTGGGGGGGTGGGAGGTATTTGTTTTTTAATCAGCAGGATCAGAGAAAGACTCTAACAAGCCTTTCTCCCTCGTGGTTAGGCTTCTGGCGTGCTGGCGTTCCTGTGCATTGACACTGGCAATAAATACACTTCAGTGTGGAATCGGGGAATATCGGTATGGTGTCTAGCAATATAGGGTAGTATTCTTCATGGTGAAAAGTGCAGATCAGGATGCGTTCAGCTGTGTTTCAGCAGTGCCATGAGTTGTAGACTCCAGGCAGAGCCATCTGGAACAGCGTAAGGAGCTCTTTAGTTCCCACGTGGAGATCTGGGTCACACACAAGAAGTTCTGTGCGATTTGATCGGTTCTTCTTTCCACTCTATTTCATTTTCATGATCGTAAGTATAACAGATCAGCAGTCTTGCTAGAGAGCCTGTTCTCACCAGATCGCTGCCCTGACTTGGCAGGGACAGGAGCTCCCAGCAAACACACACTAATGTGCTCCCTGTCTTATTTAGAGACACAGCCAGTGGAAACGCACCGTCTGCGCCGTCTTATTTGTATTGCGAAATGCAGTACAGGCACAAAGACAGGGAAAAATGACTCGTTTACTTCTTGTTCATGGGAATATCTCTGGGAGGAAGCACAAGTAAAGCTCTCTAGAACCTGGGTTCTGAGTCTGTAATGTAGAACTGGTGCTGGGTAACCGGAGTTGTGGAAAATACCTTGTGGTGATGTTCATTGCTTAAAAAAATAATTCACCCACTTAGAAATACGCTATGGTATGGAACTTTGGAAAAACTCTTTATTGTAGCAAAGTTGTCACAGTCTTATTTTATTATAAAGCCAGCAGCTAAAACATTAATAAGAAAAATGTCTAATCTATATACTGGCCTGGAGAAAGTGACAAGGTAGGTAATGCAAGATGTTTAGTAGTCTTCATCTCTGCTGAGGAAATAAAAAAAAACTGGCTTTGACATATTTCCCATAAAAAGTCATCCATTTCTGAATAAATGCATTTTCAGAAAGAAAAGTTGTTAACTTTCTTTATATAACTTTTCTGACTTTTCCTTGGAAAGAAGAGTTTTGCTTATTCCTTGCTGTTCTTTTAGCCCCTCTGCAGAATATCAGATTTTTGTTCTACATTTTGCTGGTGTGAAGGAGTGTATGTTGAAATCAAAGGATGGGGCCCTTGTTTAGTGACACAAGGGCTCAGGTCCCATAGCCTTTGGTAGCTGAAGTGAAGCTTCAAGTCAGCGGTAAGCTTTGCCTTAGAATGGGTGAATAAAGGATTGCAAGATACAGTCTGATGTGAGAAGTCAAAAGCATGTGTTGCAAAAGATTTGTTCTTGAAGAAAATTTGTGATTGTTGGCGTCTGCCTTTTTGAAACTGTCCTGGGTGATGTCCCTGGTGCTGGGTGCTGTGGGTCGTGGTTCTGCCTCGTGTCAGCACTTAAAGCAGGGAGAGATGCTGCCAGGCCAAACCAGTGGTGCCTCCTGAATTCCATTGGACTGAACCTGCCAAAACATGAATCCAAGTTTCTGAGTTGTTTTCTGCAAGGGCTGATAGGAGCCCAGCCCGTGCCCATAAAGCATCTGTTGAGCTGCCTCTGGCCCACAGGGTGCTGGTGCTGGCAAGCAGGGAAATGTGGGCCCCATTTAATTGTCACAAAATGTCCTTGTTAGCAAGGTTAAAATCTTGATGCATCCCTGTTTTCACAGGAAGATCCTTGGAAGGCCAGACCTTTGATGAAAGCATCCCCTTTCATCTATAATTTCTATCTTATATTGCTCTGTTGAGTCACGTGTGTTTTAGAGTGGAAATACCCGAGGCAGGATTTTGGGGTCAGTGGGTTGTGAGTCCTGCTGTGGGACAACTGACCCTGCTTAAACCTGGAGGTACCAGAGGAGAGCTTGTACTGGTGTAAGTCACAGCTGTCCCATCAGTTCGGCTGTGGACCAGTTCTGCTGCTATTTATGCTGATTTGTGTGAATGCTGAATGTAGCCTTTATAAACACTTCTATTGCCAAATCAAGCTTTCCCCCTTCCAAGGTCACCTCAAATGACTTTCTTCATCCCTACCCCTTACTTGGGGAAGTGTGCAGCCTGAGAGACAATGGTGTTGTGGGTGGGGAAGGGGGCAGGAGAGGTTCCTGCAGGAGCTTCTCGGCTGTTGCAATCCATGTGGGTTCTCCCTTTCCTCCACACAGCCACGCACAAGAGAGCATTGGCTTCTTGGAGAAGAGCCTCTCTGCTTGGAAAACAGCTTGTGTGTGGAACTGAAACTGCTTAGCTCAGATTACCAGAGTGTGTTTATTATTGTGGGAGATGCCTGACTTGGAGTTATTGCATTTGCTCCTTCAGAGAATCGCAGTCGCTTCTATCAGTGATGTTTGTATGTGTTCAGCTCGCAGCTTAAGCTCTTCCCATTGCTCACAGACTAAACAAACATCGTTCTCTAAAGTTTGTAAAGGATAGCAAGTACCAAGTGGTTAAAGCTTCAAATGATGATATTTAATTTACCAAGTTAAACACGTTTTGCTTAGGAAACAGATGTGCTTAAGGCTGCCCCTGCAGCCCTGGTTCTTCCCCCAAACACGCATAAGGGCCGAATCTGAAAGGATGTGGTGGAACTGACACACGAGCACATGCATTCAGCTAATTAGGCAGAGATGACATGTCCAAGGCTGACCAGCACTGTGCCAAGAATGTCATGGAAATCAGCCAGGTGTTTTTGTTGACACTGCGAAAATAAAAGTTTCACTTAGCAGCACCAAGGCGACGATGAAGAGGGGAGCGAAGCAAGGAGAGAGTCAGAAGTAATGAGACAAAGTAATGTGTTACCTTTCGTGCCGCGTACTCGTACCTGACACCACTCTGCCATGCAAGTGTGCAGCTGGAGCTGGTCCATGAGCCTGGGTCAGGGAGCAGCTGTAGAGTAGCTGCAGTTGGATATGCTGCACTGCTGATGGGAGCCGGGAGTGGTATAATGCATCTTTATGTTCATCACACGCAAACTGGTTTTGGTACCCAGTGAATCGGCTTTCTGGCATGTTTCTTGCCCAGCTATTGCTCCTTGCACTTGCTTCTCAGTATTAATTTTTCAGTTCCTTGTGGCTTCTCTGTGGCAAAGTCCAGGTGCCAACTACTTCCATCCTTTGCTAGAGTTGAAGATGTGCCACTTCAGTCTCCTTATTTTATTACTCTCTGCTACTTCCTTGCCTTCCAAACAGCAGTTCTTACTTCACTGGTTCGATGGCCTAGGAATAGAGTTTTGGGGGTTTTTTTGGTATTCTAAACAGCAATCGTGTACCACTGAAACTTTGTAGTGTGCAGCTGTTTCACAGTCAGGTCTGGGTCTTGCTGACAAAGAAACTGGTGAGCAAAAGTGATGTGGCTGGTGCTGTAAGATGAGAAGTCAGTAAATGTGCCCACATTCCCTGTTGGGAGGACAGGGCATGGTAAAGGGTATACTCAGACCCCTGGGTCTAAAATGGTCAACTCCTGTTGGGCTGGGGTTTATTCCTGTTTTCAGTTTCATACGAAGTACACACCCCTGATGTTAGCAGATGTTTTAGTAGGAAGTAGGGAGGGTGACTGAAGTGACTCGGAGGCAGGCTGTGGCTTCAGTGAGATTGTGTTGGGTGGAAATAGCAGTGCAGTTGGACTTAGTAAGACCCATTTTGAGAATGAATAGGGCTGTGCTCTCATAACGATGTTTCCATCAGTTGCTTTGTGCTCCATGAGCAGAACCTGGAGGAAGCTATAGATTTCATGTTTATAAATGAGTGCTCCTTCATGCATTGCAGAGCTGCTGCCTGGCCTGCAATGAACACGTCTGAGAGCCTTTCCACCAATGTCATTAGTCTTGGGCTTGAGATATTGAAATGGATCCCTTTTGACCACTTTGGTGAAAATAACTCTTCAGGCTTTTATTACAAGCCGTAATTTGAAAATGGTGATTGCTACTGTGTCTCCCCCCCCTCCAATGCCATCTCCCTGCTGCTATTTCCTGACACAGCGTGGGTTGCCAAGCTCTGCCCTCGCAGTCCCGAGGAACTTCATGCTCCGTTGTGGCAGAGCTTTCCTAACACCTGCAGAGCATTTTATTGAGTCACAAAGAAGCCTGCCTAACTTTTGTGTCAAACACTGTATTTCTGAGGCCTTGTTCAGCAGGACATTGGGTTGTAATCCTAAGCAGAAACGGCTTAAATGGTGTACGTGTAAAATTCAGCAGAGTTTTGCTGGTAATTAACAGCAGTGGAATGCCTATAGAAGTAATAATTTGAAGGGTTTTTGTTGTATGTGGTGGTTTGTGGGATATTTGTTGTTGTTGTTTGGTTTAGTTTTGTTTGGTTGTGTATTTTTTTATAACCAAAGCAGTGGATGGTACTCTTAATTTTAAACTGATTGAAACTTACAACTTCTTGTGAAACTGTAGATGGTCTTCTAGGATGAACTGTTGAAGTTGTGGAGGAGTGAACCTGACTCCTGATGTGCTTGTGACTAACTGGGATGTGGAGCTAACAGTAGCATACCTTTCTAGTGGGATTAGAAGCACTCCTGTTCCTGACCCAAGGGACACTGGGTTTGAAATGCAGATGTTTTGGCAGCTTCAAACATTCAGGAAGAGATTCAGGAGTTGCCTTTCCTGTCCAGTCTCATGTATCTACTGCTCTTTTCCTTTAGGTTATGATGCCCTGAGCTATTCTGTGGAAAGTAATGACAAATGGAGCGGGAGACAGCTACTGCAAGCGAATGAGGAGAACACGACTGATGTCCCAGAGGATGGGGGACAGCCCTATGTCAGAAATTGCACTGAACCAGGTAGGAGTGAAAGTTGTTTCTGGTTCCTCGGACTTAGAGTTGGCTTTCTTACCTCCAGATACCTATACTGGCATCATCTTTACTGCCAAAAACTGATGCTTACTAATTTAAGTCAATAAATGTGCCTGTTGTTTTCTTTGTATGTGTGCACTGTATAGGAATTGCCAACTCTCTCAGCACCTAGGGTTAAGAGGAGGACCTGCTGCCAACTGGAGTACAAGACGATGTTTAATATAGACGAGTAGCCAAGATCATAAGAAGCATGGCTTCTGTGGTTCTTGCCTAAACATTGTGTGTGGTTCTAGTGGTGGGATGTACATGGTGACGATGTGTGCTAGTAGGATTATTGTTTGAGAAATTAGTCGGTAATGATGCATTTAGTACAAGTACTTCCACCAGCAGTGGACACAAAGAAGCCTGGTCTTCTGCAGCTTGAGGTTGTGTTGATCTGCTGATGAGAAATAGGGCTCTGTTCATAATGTAGCTTTTTCCTCATCTCCTCGACTCTTGTTTTTATGAAGCTTGTAGAAACTTGATGTCATTGAAACTCTGCTGCCCTGTTGTGTTCTGATAAAGTTGATTGATGTATTCAGAAGCTTTTGTGGGAGGGAGACATGAACATGTTGGCTGTGGTTGTATGCTTCATGTGTCACACTTTCTCGAGGATCCACCTGCATCCAGCATTAAGGCAGATTGGGTAGGGGGTGACCTCATTTGTTGGGGAAGGGAAATAAAATGCCTCATTTTGAAGTGTTTTGTGGGTTTTTGCAATACTTTTGCAGTCTGTTGTCAGTAAACACATTTTTACACACTAAAGGAAAGATCTTTTTTCTTTAACTGCATGTGTGTTTTCAGGCTCATTTGAAAACCTGCCAGGACATTTGCAAACTGCTACTTTTGTTTTCTAATGGTTTGTCCAGTGGGCTACCTAGTAGCATTTTATCATCAGAACTGATCAAAATAGTGGGGTGTTTGCTCACTTTTCCTTTGAAACATACATTGTGGAAATATTAAAGGGGTGGAATGGAATTAATCCAACCTAAGGATCTTTTTTTATAATTTTTCTTTTGTCCTTTCATAGTTTTTTACTCTGAAGCCATTGCAATTGGAGTGGTAGTGTGGTCTTTTTGAGCAGTTACCTTTAAAACGCACTGCTTGTTCTGTCCTGTGTAGTCTTGATTCACTGAACCCCTGGGAATTTTTGAGCCCCACAACACAGCCCTTGGAAATAAAACTTGCAAGGCTCAATCTGGAGGATGATTGCTTCTGTACCAAGCTAGCAAATAAGAGACTGTTTCCTTTTGAAAAGCTGTTAAGCATAGGTGATGCAATGAGGAAATGGTAACCTTTCTTCTAGCTGCCTTGCCCTGTCTGTGCAGACAGAATTGGTTGGTGGTTGTGCACATGCCTTGGTTGGGGTTCAGCTTTGTGAGTGACTGCCTTGAGAAGCAGCTGCAAGCTGGTGCTCAGCAATGGATGATGCGGGTGAAAAAGTACGGTCCCCAAAAAAGGCAGGAGAAGTAGCAAGGCACAGCAAATGGGTGAGATGAAGTGCTAGCCTCAGAAGAGGACACCTGCCTTTGCAAGGCTACTAGATTATTTTAGCCACTTGTTTCTGTGGGATCCGAGTACTTGCTGGTATGTTTTGAAATGTCAATTTAAATCTTATTGCTGTGAGTCCTGATAACAGAAATAAGCTGAGAAATATTCATCATTTGCCCTGTCCTGGTGCTGCTGTTGTATTTGATTGTGTTGAGTGCTCGTGGAGACAGAACAACAAAAAGCTGCACTTTGTTTCCTTCGGTCTCTTGTCTCCTGTTCCCTTATTTCCCAGTCTTGTAATCACATGTGCTTAACCCATCCCTCTTGGATACCTGGAGGCTCTTCAAGGGAGTATCTCACTGTGCTGTCATGCGGCAGATGTTCTTCTGGCCTCTCCTACCATACTCTTGTCCTTGTGATATCTGTGTGAAGGTGTGTGGAACTAGAGATGAACCAAAAAAAAGTGATATTTAAATAAAACACTTGCTGATTTTGGGATATGTTTGGCAAACAGTTTTAGTTAATACAAAAGATGATGAGAGAGTGAGAAATCCTTGTGTTACTTCAGGCAAAGTACCATTTAACCATTTAGTCCTGTTTAGAAATAGGACCCACCCACTGGAAGCCAGCAGAAAGGCTTAAGCTGATTTAATGTAGAGCTTTGGATCAGGTCCATGTGCTACCAAAACCAGAGCTAGACTTGCAGTAGAGAAATTCAGAGAAACTTGCTGTTAATTCAGACTTGGTTTCTGAGCTCTCATGAAGGTGACAAGCTTATAGGCTGTGTCAGGGTGGCACATAGTGTGCTTAGACATTGATGTTAGAGGCTGCTTGGTTGTGGCATGCAGAGGTCCTGGTGCCACCCTTGTTAGTTACTCACTAGACTGACATATGTTACTGCTGATGAGCTGTCACCATATTCCTCCCCTGGTGTTACTGCTTCCCACGTGCTCGGTGGCTGCTCCTGCCTTGGAAAGGCTGCAAATAAAATAACAGCTCTGCTAAGTGTGCTGTTGTAAAGTCATTATCAGTAATAGCAGGAAATACGTGATTACTGCAAAAACTAAAAGATCTTGGTATATTCATTTAGACCCTCAGGTACAAAAGTGTTTAATTTAAACAGCCAAAGAAGTTTTTATGCAATTACTTCTCACATTTCCTCCTCTTATTTCAAAAGCAACTTTCTCTTTTATCTATATTTCTCCAGTGAGTCACAGATTATGATAATGTAATTTGTAGTGCTTGGCTATGAAGTAGGTGACTCCTCCAGACTGCTTGCTTATGCTTGTTACTGTTCCTTTGGAGCCCTTTTTGTGTTGAACCGCAAAGCTTAACCCACAAAACCCAAACCACCTCGTGTGAATTTGTGCTTTCTGGTCTCTTTCCTGTTAAATGTTTGCTGCCCTCTGTTCTGTGTACCCAGGCTGGGAGATGGTGGCACCACCACGGGTTTCTCGGTGAGCAGCTCCACGACTGAGCTCTGCCTGCTGCATGGCCTGAGGGTGGAAGGAGAAGAAACAGTAGTGGCTGTCTCTGTGCTGAAAAGGAAACCATCTCTTCACGCTCACGCAAGCAAAGACTTACACACATGATCAGCTTTAGGTGGTCTGAGTTGTCCTGGGTTGTCATGCCTAGAATGACATCCAGAGAACACATGCAGTGCATGAGACCCACGTCTTTACCTATAAACATGTTGCTGGGCCTAGAAGAGGAACTACACCAGAAGAGTCCCTGCCCTAAAGACCTTAGCCTTTCAGTAGAATAGGGAATACTGGAGAAGTTAATGCATTTATGCAGCTCTAAAACTCACTGCAGCAGGATGGAATGCAGGGTTTCTAATGTTTCTTCTTTTTTTCTGGGTTGTGTGTTGTCTTTGGTGGATTGTCAGCATTGTGTAGATAAAACTGCACAGGAGATCATGGCAGTGACAGAAGTGGCAGATCCCAAAATTGTAGCACGGTCTAAGATGGACTTACAATCATAGAATGGTTTGGGTTGGAAGGGACCTTAAAGACCATCCAGTTCCAACCCCCCTGCCATGGGCAGGGACACCTCCCACTAGATCGGGTTGCTCAAAGCCCCATCCAACCTGACTTTGAACACTGCCAGGGAGGGGCATCCACAGCTTCTCTGGGCAACCTGTTCCAGTGTCTCACCACCCTCACAGTAAAGAATTTATTCCTAGTATCTAATCTAAATCTCCCCTCTTTCAGTTTGAAACTGTTTTCCCTCATCCTATCACTCCATGCCCTTGTGAAAAGTCCCTCTCCAGCTTTCCTGTGGCCCCTTCAGGTACTGGAATGTGCTCTAAGGTCTCTCTGGAGCCTTCTCTTCTCCAGGCTGAGCAACCTGAACCCCAGNAACAGCTACGTGTCCTTCTTATATTGGGGGCCCCAGAACTGGACACAGTACTCCAGGTGGGGTCTCACAAGAGTGGAGTAGACTTGTGTGCTAGAAACAAGGTGTATTAAATTAAATACTAGATTGAAGATCTAGTATTTATTAATACTAGATTGTATTTATTAATACATTATTAATACATTAATAAATAGTATTTATTAATACTAGATTGAAGAGAGCTAGATTGCTCTTTTCACTTCTGCCTAGTTCAGGATGGCCGCCTTCACGAGCAGGTATAATATGCTATGTGATTTTATTTTTTCCCCCTTCTTTTTTTACTCTTGTCTGAGCCAAAATGCAGTTTTTAAAAAAAAGAAATTGCTTTCCCTCAAGTGAAATTAATTTTTTCCTAGCAAAATGAAAAGGAAAACTTCTGGTTTAGCCTAGCAGGTTGCAAAACCTTGCTTTCACTTGTGGAAACATTAGAAAAATAAATTACTGTATGTTTAGTAACAAAATGTCCTCCAGGAATATAAAAAACCAGTCTTCCCTCCCTCAGCCGTATGAGTTTTGTGAATTTGACAGAAATTTGCTCGAACTTCTGCTCCCACGCTCTACTTCTGTCTGTTGATTGCTGTCTTCCACCTTCCCCCAGAAAAAGAGAAGACTTGACAGAAGTCAGGGGTGGGATTTCTCTGGAGTGAAGGCTGGGAGGGAAGAGGAGTGAGTGATGCTCAGCAGGCACTGGCCTCTCCTGCCTGGTGGGAGGAGGTTGCTTGTGCTCTGGTAAGGGTCACCTGTCTGCTAGTGCAGATGTGAGCAGGTGGTGTGAGGCTGGGATTCAGGAGCTGGGGCTGCTCTGTGCCATGGGTGATGCTCTGTTGAGCTGGGTATCCCCTGTGTGCACTTTGTGAGCAGGGGTGGCTGCGTCTCATCTAGCTGGAAATGTTTTTGGTGCTCAGTATCACAGTGATCCAAGGAATTCCAATTTCGAGATGTCCAGTGTGGTGTTCACTTTTATTTTTCCTACTTGGTGCTTTACAAACGAGGGCTGTTGCTTGTCCCACCCTGATATGGGAGTCCTGTTCCTGGGGGTTGGGATCTGCAGGGCTAAAACGAGAGTATCCCCATGGTAGCATTTTCTCCTGTACTAGCAGTGCACAAGAACAGGTCTCGCACTTTGGGAGCAGAGGGTCACAAGTAACTCACCATCACCTCAGAAAGCCACCAGGTCACTCCTTGTGCCGAGCAGCACAGAAAGGCTTTCAGCTCCAAACCAAAAACATTAGAAAACCATGATTTGGGGATTAAAAACTCAGAAATCAAAACCAAAACCATGCTCATGTCTTCCAGGTTTGCGTGCTGGCATGGGGTTGAGTTATCTTTTCCTGCAGTCAGGAAGAAGAGATGTTCTCTTGATGGGAACAAGAGCTGAGCTTGTGGTGCTGTCATGTGGCCCCAAGAGCTGAGGCGTAAGAGGCAAACACCAATGTTGGCAAAGCTCCACATCTGGCACCTGCTTTTCATCTAAACATGGGTTTTGATTGGTCTGCGTGACCCATACCTCCGACTGGGGGGAAAATGTGAGGCAAGCATTGGGTTTGGAAGAGTTCTTCCTTGCTGAGCCTGCCTGCTTGGTTTGTTAGAAATACTGGGAATGATTCTCCTTTTCACATGTTTACCAAGTGCATTAGGTGCAGTTTGTTACAGTGTTGATCTGAAAATGGGTACACCCAGCTCCCTCACCTGTAATTATCTTGTTTTGTTTTGTTTTCCTTGGCAGCAGAAGTATGTTTCTGGAGCCAAGTTCAGATTCGGGTGAAACTGGGTCAGCAGAGACATGTGCATGCCATGTCACTGCTATTTACAAGTCTCCCATTCTGTATTTCGGGTGGGACAGGACTTTTTTGACACAGGGGAAGGCACAACTTGGTTTTGATCCCCCATGTTCTTGTAAGCCTATGTCAGAGAAGTTGACCTATGCAAGCTGTAAAAAGCTGCAAGGGATACTTAAAAGATACCTTGCAGATGGTGGAAGGTATTCTTCTGCTTGGTTATTTGTGCAACTGTTTTTTTGGAGGGTATTTTCCACCTATGTGGTCCTTGGAATGATTTCTTGGGCTCCAGAAATTTTCTGCAAACTTTTGAATAATGTCTTTCTCTTCTCTTGATAAAGCTAGATTTTATTTTGTGTGTGTGTGTGTGTCTTGCAATGAACTAGCATGAGAGTTTATTTTCTTGACTGGGAAAACATTTAATCTTCCTGGTGGCAGTTCCAATGTCAGTGTGCCACCAAATGGGTGGCACTGGGGGGAACATCCAGACACCAGCAGACCCTTGAACATAGCAGGAAATGGTTACGCCACAGAATGTTTTTAACAGGGAGGAGCCGTTTACCATTGCAAGAGCTGGCCAAGGGAGTGGAAAATACAGCATCTCTTTCCCCCTTCAGAAGGAGGAGGGTGTCTTTCTCAATAATACTCTCCTGTCACGTGGAGGACACCAGCTGTGAAATGGTGGTTAGGAAGCCTGGTGTCCCCGTGGGTTGTGCCGATGTAGCACACACGAGCAGGCTGAGAGCTGGAGCGGAGCACCGTGGGGGGCTGGAGGCTCCAGCGCATGGTGGGAAGGGAAGGCTGGTGATGGTTCAGGGTGGGCATGGGCAGCCTGGCAGGGTCGCTGGCATCAGGGCCAGCCCTGCACACCTCTGCAGACCATGCTCGTTCGCTGCCCTGCCAGAACAGTCACCCTCGGGCTAGGGGTTGGCAGTGTGAAGCTCCCAGCTCTGGAGTTGCTCTGTGACTTGGTTTATAAGCGTGTTCAGCTGCTCTGGAGTTGTGTGTTTGGGCCAGCCTGGGTTGTGGCTGTGCTGTGGCTCACTGTGGGGTTTGCTACCTGGGCTGTGTTTTGCAGAGCCTCAGTCTGTGGGACTGTTGGACCTCTTTGAAATAAGGTGGTCACAAGTACTTTCTTCGGGACTTTTCAGTCATCTAAGGGAGCAGCAGCCCGAGTGTCACTGAGTTACACTGGCACATAGATGAGCAGATTCCTCAGCACCAGCCACTCCAAGGCAGGACCTATTGTGTGCTTCCAACACACCTGGACCACATGCTGAAAGGAAAGCTTGGAACAATTGCTTTTCACTGGGTACTTCCAAACTCTGAACTGATCTCCAAAATCATGCAGTTTGCTGGCAGACAGGGCCCTCTGGGCACACGCAGGAGGCCAGTAGCATTTTTTTTTTTGCTGAAATTTTGCCAGTGTTCCCATGTGATTATGTGTGCTGAAGCTTTAGGGAAAAAAATAATACAAGCTCTGTGATTAAAATCAAGAGGTGGCAGTGATATTTCCCAGTTTATCCTTGATGTGTTCTTTTGTGTTGGTTAAACAAAAGAATTAGAAAAGGGAGGAGAGCTAAGTGGCCAAACCACAAAGGAAAACCCACATCCCCAAACCAGCATCACCTCTATGGTTTGTGGGCAGAGGAAAGGTAGCAAACTCCTGTGAGCCCATAGTGCCCTCATCAGAAAGTTGCTCTTTATTTTTGCAGAATACATAATTGAATATGTATCAAACAGTTGTAATTAAACCACTACTGTTCTAATAGAAAAGAATCTCATTAGACCCATTGGCTCCTGGCTTATTATGAGTACTTAGCCTCCAGCCTTCTGCATCACAACATGGCTGAGATGTGCACTGGTACTCTGCAAAATCTCACCTACTGGGACTCGTTTGCTTAATTGGTGATACTTGTGATTAGCATATTCCCATTGTAATTGTTTCTGGTGGAAATTACTGTATTGTCATATGCTAACTATGCAGAGGGCCTTGCAGAGTGTTTATGGAAGATTTGTATGTCATGCTGGGTGTTGAGTGAAGAATGCCAGAGGATAATTGACTGTTGCTACACAAGAAGCATGTTAATAGTCTTGAGAAATGATGACAAGGAAAAAAAAAAAAGGAATAATCCTGTAGGGAACAAGGAACAGATCTTAACCTGTATACCTGCTGCTATCAAAGACACAGGAGGACATCACTTGAGAGCTGGTCAGAAGTGCAACCCAAAGTGCAACCCAATTTTCATGGTAGCTCTTCCTAGTATCCCATTTATCAAGGTGGTGTTCTGCTTTAGGCTGCTGGTGAGCTTTACTGACAAAACCTGAAGTAGGGAATTCTGGACATGGAAGTGCTGGCTGGGGGAATTTAGCAATAACAGTGGTAGGGAGCACACAGCTGCTGTACCCCCAGAAGGTCCATATCCAATACTTCATTTGGTGCAGATCAGTCCTTGCTGCTTCAACCCCTTGTTCCCCTTTCCATCCCTGTCCCTCTAGGGGCATGGAAGCATCCACAGCCAAGTAGATTTGCCAAAATCCAAACCTTAACCTCTTGTATTTCGCAGTGTTTTGCTAACAGTAGGCTGCTTAGTTATTTAGTTTTCAAAGTACAGTGCAAGGGATTAGGAGAGGGAGATAATCAGCTAGAAACTATGGGCCATGTAAGATGGGCATAGATAGGGCTGCAGCTTCTGATCTCTCTTCTCTTTTTTTGTCTTCGTTTGGACTGTAATGAAATGACCCGTCTGCAACCATTTAATTAAAACTTGTTCTCTAGAGATTGCTAATACGGCAGCCTTTGGCTGATGCTAAATATGGTCTAGAAGTGAAATACTGACCCTGATGCTATCGATCATGGTGAGAAATCTTTGCCCCATATGTGCTTTTACTAACGCTCCTTTCAGGCCTGTGACTTGAGCGTGGCTGGTGCCAAACTGTGAGCTTGTGGCATTCCAGTCTTCCTTGATGGAGTGGGCCACAGTAAGAATAAAGGTGTTTTTAAGAAGAAAGGAAATAGGAGGTGAAGCACAGCTGTTTTGCGATGGAACTCAAATATTCCTTGGAAGATGTGATGGATTGCATTTTGTACACATAACTTCATGGGGGACAAACATTTTTACAGTTACATCATCTCTAAAGGAGCTGCCTACTTTGGAAACAAATGCAGGTAGCAAATATCAACATTCTTCAGCACAAAGGGGGAAAATATTTTCCTAAGTACATCATCAGCTGGTTACTACAGTCATATAGCAAGAACCCATGTTTAGAGTAGAGTGGGAAACTCTTTGTCCCTCTTTAGGATTATTTTTCCACTTTGAAATTACTTTAAAATGCCCAGAAATTTTCTCAGTTTTGTTGTTTGGGCTTTGTTTGGGGGTTTTTTTTTTTAGATCTATCTAATAATACCTTGCTTCCTTCAACTTTTAGAAAGCTTGGGTTAGGGTTACTCCTTTGGTTTTTGTGGGTTGTGGAAAAGGCAGCAGAGACCTTAGAAATACTGAAGAGGGACCATTGCTTCCAAGTCTTGGCATTTAAAAGGTTTAGTTAAGAAGCAAAGCAGGATTTCTGACATGAATAAATATCACTTCGTACCTTTCTGAACTGGGTTTTACTTCTCTGACACCTGAGGATGCCAGGCTGCTTGCAGTGCATCGCTCTAGTAATCTGAGAAGTCTTCCATGAAGCCCGAGACCTGAATTTATAAGAAGGAGGTGGAAAAAAAAATTGTCAAGTCAGACTTACTCATTTCTGTTAGAAGAAAATGTACTTGGCTTTTTATATGCCAAGCATGGAAAGCAGGAAGATTGCAGATTTTTGGGTTGACAGCTGGGAAGGACGTTTGTGGTCCTCTTGTTTGGTGGTACTGGTCAATGTCAGCATCCTTGATGCCTCTCGTCCTGCTGGTCTGCTGCAGGTTCCCTGAGGGAAAGTGGGCAGCCTTCTTGCTGCTGGAGAGGGCCTGTGGAAGGGAGCAGTGGACTGAGGTGCTAGAGAGGTGTTTTCTCCTCCTGGCTCTGGCACAGGTCTGCCAGGAGTTGTGGGTCAGGTCCTCTCTGTGCCTTGGCAGCGAGACGGCACAGCTAATGCTGCCTGGCAGTGTAGGACACAGTTGGGCTGTGCTGATGAAAAGCATGCTATATTACCAATTCAAAATCTGTAAATCACAAGCAATTGTGTTCATGATAATTTTTGGACCATCTTTCTGATCAAATCAGTGACTGATGCTTACTTAGCAGATGCAAGCTGCTCGATGCAGCGTGGCCTCAGGGCATTACCAAAGTACAAATAATGGCTCACAACTATAATAAAAGTCAATGTGTACCAGATGTAGATGTTCTAGATTGGCTAGGTACCAGAATAGTTTATTTTTTTTTTGCATACCTGAATTATTCTTCTGTCATGGTAAACGCAAATTGTCCACTTGAGCATTTAAAAATATATTGCTGCATTTTTGTAAAATGTTATAATTCTTCCCAGCATCCCATTTCCACCAACCTTCTATTTTGTGAACATAGTGCCTGCAACACTTTATCATGCTGCTGGTTTCTCCCCGAACGAGTGACAGTTGGCTTTTGAAACCATTTTGGAACTCGGAACAGATGCAAGTTCTCACAGGGCTGCAGAAGTCTGCAAGCCATGGCTATCCTGTAGCACAAACACAGATTTTGGGAGGAGGACTTATGAGTAATTTAAATTATGTTTCCTGTCTCTTGACAGTAGAGAGGTTAAGTTGTCCACCTGTGGGCAGACTCTGGGCAGATCCCTAGGTGATTTAAGACCAACAGGCTCTGCTGAACTCCGCTGGCTTATGTCAGGTGATGGTTTTGTCCCAGATGATGCAATGTTTTCAGCATTCATGTGTGCAGGTAGGACAGATCCAGGTCCCTTGTGCACAACTGGAGCAAGGAGGGTTTTCTGTAGGACCACAACAGGTCTTCTGGGCCACTGCATCATTTCTGCCTTCCTAAAGCAGAGGAGGGACACAGCAGCAGCATCCTCAGCTCTGGCACGTGGTGATGCCTCTGGGCTTTGCTGGCACAGGAGTTTTGTGTGTAACCAGCATGTCCTCTTGCTCTGGAGGAAGGAAGGAAGGAAATAGGTGTAAGTGGGGTGAAACAAGGCTGTGGGAAACATCAGGGAGGCCTGTGATGGAAATGGAGATTCAGTCCTAGCTGTAGCAGGTTCTCTAGCTCAAGTGATTCTGTGCAAGTTTGTTATTTTAAAGAGCAACTTCAGAGCGCGTGCACTGAAATATAAAATGTTTTAAAGGGTTCTCAGGTTTTGTGAGGTTCTGCATATCTCGGAGCATTACTCCTTCGGATTTGGGAAGGGTGCTGGTGGTGAGAGGCATTGCCTTTTATTTGTGTTTTAAAATCGGGAATAGAAAAGTTTGGTGGTCTATGACGGGAGGCTGAAATTTTGAGTCAGTGCAGTTCCCATCTCCTGGGCCACGTTCTGTGTTGACCTCTGCTGTGGCTCTTCCCTGTGCATGCAGTAACCCTGTGTTACTCCGGACGGCTTTCTGTCTCTGTCAGAGGCTGAGCTACACCTTAATTCCATGCAACCTTCTAGCAGAGACAAAGACTCACAGCTTTCTGACCTGGCCCAGAACCAGTCCAACTTCAAATGTCCACTCACTAATATGTAACTTCTGTGGAGGAGCCTTCCAGAATATAAGTATATACATTTTATCCTATTTTAAAGTCGCTTTGTGCTGCCAGAAGGGTAGAGGGAATAAGCTTGATAATGAAGAAAATCAAGGCAAATGATTATAAGCACATGCTTTAAATTTTGGTGTGCCAGTGGTATTTTGCAGATTGATCATAAACGTGTAAACGAGGGTCTCAAGCCTTATGCTAAATTTCGATGACTTCAAGGGTCAAAGCTGATGTAACTCCAAGATCTGTCCCAGAACAAGTCTTTATTAGAGTTTCTGTTTTAAATTTGTTACTTTTGAGCTATTACTGTAAAAAAAGAAAAATAACATCTGGCCCCGTGTTATGAACTGGATTTTTGTTGCTTGTTTTTCAGTTCTTGCCAGTAGTAAGTACTTAAAAATCAAAGGTCCAGATTTTCCACTGATGTAAATTATTACTAGCTCCATTGACTTCATCGAGTTTACACTGGTTTTAAATGACTGAGGATCTAATACAACATCCCAAGTCAAGATTTAATACAGCCAGGATGGAGTCTTTATCATTTGTCATTTGCATTTTAAGCAGTCCAGTGTGTAGTTTTTATATACAGACACGTGCCTAAGCTCACTTATGCATGCACAGAGTAATGGTTTTATATATTAATGCCGAAACAGTTTAATTTAGTGCACAGCAGTGGGTAAAATGAGAGTATTTAATTAAAATGGATTTTTTTCATGGACTGCGTAAAGAATTTTCCAGATTAGGTATTGGTTACCCATACGCACAAGTTTTTCTTTACTTCCTTGATGTCCTGGTTAGGGAAGGGAGGGATGAGTTATTTTCCTTTCTGGAAGCTCAGGCAGAGGAGTGGCTCCTTCACTGCCTGGTGCTTGTGGTGAGTGAGCAGATGGTAGGGGGGAGAGCTCCTGCTCGGGTTCTCCAAAATGATTTGCACTCATGATGGGATCAAAGTCCTTCATGCCAGGTGTGATAAAACCACACTGAAAGAGAAATCTGTGCCACTTTTACAGCCCGAGTGGGTTTAAGGCAGCAAAGGTAAAGTGACTGGTGCCCCAGGTTGGTTGAACAGCCAGGGAGAGCAGCTGTGTTCTGCTCCCTAAATCAGTGCTGTTCTGCCCCAAAGCCTTGGCTGCAGCAGAGGTGATAGTGGTGATCCTGGCTAAGCAGCCTTCCTCCTCTGCCACCAAAATCTTGTGTGCTGAGTGCTGGAGCTTGGGTAGTCCAGCACCTCTCTTATGCTTGATGAGTTAATGTTATAAATACAGAGCTGTCTTCAAAAGCAGGGCATACTCTGGACAAAACCAAATAATAATAATAAAAAAGGATGCCAGCTGCCTTGACCTTTCAAACCAGGTAAATGTCCATGCATCCCATAGTCACTGCTTTGTTGTGGTATTGGTTGCAGTTTGCAGCATGGGAAACCTCTCTGTGCTTCACGTTTGCTCATTCACAGTTAACAGGAGGTTTTTGCATTTGTTTTCATTTCCATCCCAGATTTCAGGATTTTAGGATATTATCAGATAACCTAATAATTGATAGTGGCAAATATCTTGTAAAGGCCAGAAGATACTTGTGCTTCTGTGAAAAACGCAGTGGTTCTGGGGGAATCATTACCCCAGAGTGCTTCACGAGCCATCCAGTGGCTGCTCTGTCAGGTCGAGCCTGCTCCTGCCCTGCACACGTCCTCCAGACTGAGCTTGTCACTGTGCTGGTGGCTGAAGTGAGTGGCCCAGCAGCACTGCAGCTTTCTGTCCCCACCAGCAGTCTCGGGACCAGAAGCTGTCCTGCAGCAGTAGGCGTGGGCTGAGTGAGGAATCTGCGGGGAGCTGTAGAGGTTATCTGCACAACAGTGGTTGTGCCTCTCTGCTGAAGAGGGGAAATGCTTTGGAACATACCCTCTTCTTGATTTCATGTGTGTATACATATGCATAGGTAAAAAGAGAAATCGGATTAAAAAATGAGCAGTCGTGACCAGTATGTTTGTAACCTAAGACAATCCTGAGTCTGCAGCCTGATGAACACAAAAGCAGTGTTAACCCAGGCTTCTGGTGATGGACAGACAGGTGCTGATGGGCTGAATGACCACTTCTAATTAGCACTCATTAATACTCTCAGAAGAAACTGACTGGAGAGTTAGCTTCTGTGCTGATGACTGACTTCCAGGTGACCTGAGCACTGTGATGCTCTGTCCTTCTGCAGCTTGGCAAGCTATCCATGCCCTGGCTGAGTGACACTACCTGCTTAAGCATCCTGGTAATTACCCACCATGCCAGCTTCATCTCCTGAAGGGCTCTTATTAGCCATGAGCAAGAGATGCTGTCTTCCCATCTCTTAACTGATGGGAGAAGAAGGGGAAAGGAGGAGGTGATAATTGTTTTGTGTTAAAACAGGGCTAATTACTGCTATAGAATTCCACTAGAAAATAAAGCAGCAATTAATTATTCATGATCACAACTGAAGCGCGGATTGGCAGAGTCATGGTTCATCGCATCCTTTGAGCTGGGTTACGGGAGGGTGGTTGAGGAGTGAGCCTTCACCTCTGGTCTCAGAGCTCTGTGCTTTGCCATCTGGCTGCATGGATGGCTCCCTCAGAAGGATGCTGTTTTGGGATCTGTTGGGGCAGCTGACAGCAGAAACTAAACCTATTGCTCCATAAAACCTGACTGCAAGCTGAGTGCCTTAGGGGACCCCTGCCTTGGTTCCTGGTAGGATGTGGCCTTGTCTATGTGACACAACTGGGTCAGCATGCCTGAAGAAGAGCCCTGTCATGGGAAGGTGGGGTCTGTTCAGGTTAAAGGTCTGCCTGACACTGTCTTCTAGCTCTGCCTGTGTCCAGTGCTATGTTCATGGGGCAGAATGCTAGAAAAGTTTGAGAAGTTTCTGCTGCTGGGATTTGGGCCGATGGACTGAGTGACGCTCCCCTCCTGTACTCCCACATCCCCCAGTAATTTGCAGTGTGAGGAGTCAGTGACTGGTTTCTTTGTGTGAAATATCTCTTCATTCTTCATTTTCTCTGAGAATTTGGGTGCTTTCTGAGCCCTGTGTGAGCCTTTGGCATCTGCAGCCCTGTACGGCCAGAGCTTTGCTGCTGAGCTGTGCCTGTTGTGAGGATGCCTCTGGGATGAGGAAAAGGGAAGCAGTAAACACAGATTTGCTGTGTGGAAGGATCATCTAGCAGAGATGGTCTCGCAGCAAGCAGGAGGACTCTCTAAAGGACATCCTCTAGGGCACTTGGCTGCTGTGAGGACCCTTGGTGAGTCTGGCTGCTGGATGCAGGGGTGCAGCAGCTTTCCTGTAGCTATAGCAACCATTAGGGAAATGGTGGTAACTGCTGGTATCCCTGGACCAATAGGCATGGAAGAGAGGTGGAAACAAGTGTGGTTTCAAGGCCAGGCAATGAACTAACCCATAGTAAGCCAGGGTCATTTCTGGTACACCTTGGCATGCCTCCACCCCAGGCACTGGGGCCCAGATTGATGGACACCCAGTACCAGGCTCCCCTGGCTGGGAGGTGTCCTCTCTTGTTGCTGCTTTCACAGATTTATTTAACAACTCCTTGACAGTGCCCACGTGCAGTTCAGAAATCCCTGCGGTGCAGGTAAGGCTTTTGGTGCTCATCTCCCCTGGTTCAGATGGGATGATGAGGCTGGGTTGGTCTCCGCTCCTCTCTGAGTGGATAGCACCCTGGACCAAGGTCTGGAAGGCTGTGCCCTCAGCAGCACCAGGGTCTGCCAACACTCTGGAAGCCCCCCCAAAGCTGAGGGGTAGGCAGGGGATCACAAGGAAAGTTCAGGAGAGCAGTGGATGAGGGAGTGCAAATAAATGCCACCACATAAACTATGTTTTAAGGCAAGATTGACAAATACCTACTGAGCCTGAGGCTCCTGTGGGTAATGCTAAGCCTCCCCCTTTCCCCCATCCCCTTCCCTGGTTACCAGGATTACAGATGTAATCAGGATGCAGGAGCTGACAAATACTTGGACTGGGCGATGGAAAGTTCCACTGGGCCACCACTGCTTGTGTGCTGGGGGGGAAGCCGGCAATGGGGAAATTGAGCTGTTCATACAGCCTCCATGCTTGAATTCATTTTATGTTCTGCTTGCACTCGGGTTCCTCCTTTTGACATCCCTTTCTCCACTCCCTTTTTATTTTTCTTAAAAAAGCCCCACCAAGTGAAGCTTTTGTTAAAAGCCAGCACATCATCTGCTCTGCCTCCCCGGCATCCATGCTGAATGCATTTGAATTGAATCACTGTCTCCTGGGAAAGACGTGAAGGGATATTTAACTTCAGTATAGAATTAATAAAGAGGTTAGCAGTCAGGAAGGTGAGAGAGGATCCAGCAATCCATAGCTGAGTTATGTGTATGTATGTTGTTGCTAATAATCTGCTCTGCCAAGTTTCCTTGAAACTGTTTGGTGGTGTCTGGGGATTACTGGAGGAGACCTTGGTGCATCCATGTTCCTGAGCACACGTGCACGCAGTGCGGGTGCATGTCTTGTTTCCTCTGAAGAGCAAATTGAACTGCTTTGCCCAGTAAGTACCAGTGCCAGTAAAGACGGGATTGACATTTCCCTGGCAAATTTTTCCATGTAGGAAATTCCCTGCTGTTTAGATCCCTACAAATCAGGATCAGATGGCCTTTTAAGGGAGCGTGCTGTCATTCAGCGTTTCCCACCCTATTTTGATTTTGTGGATCCTTGACACATTCACAGTGGAGGTGCAGACTTGCTGGCAGCAAATTCAACTAGAAGAAGAAAAAGACTCACTTTGCTTTGCTCCTTTTCCCAGCCCTGTTCAAGCAGGCTGTGGTTCCGCAGAGCCCTCCCCAGCCAGCAGATCACAAACCTCTGGTTGCTCAACCACTAACTGGTCTAGCACTGGTCCAGCTGAAGTGCCGGCACCCATTTGGTGAGGGATGGGTCTGTGCAGCCATCCCCTCTGGGCACCCTGCCTACGAACTCAGTGCAAAGAGAATGCTGCAGATCCTCCTGAAACTCAGTTGAGCAGAGAGGTGGGAGGGTTAAAGCAAAGTCTGTTGCTTCATTTCGGAGAGGTGCTTGCCAACAGATCAGACTTAATTTACTGTCTTAATTTTCTACTCCCACAAGGCTAGTGGAAGAAACACATCCTTTGTAGTTTACCCGTAAAACTTTGAGAAATGTGATCTGTTAAAATGATGGTGCTGTGAGCGATCAGATATATGAAAAACTGAAACAAGAAAGAGGTTTGTGCTTGGTGCTCTGAAGGCAATGGGCTGTATTCCTTGTCAAGTTTGTCACTCTGTTTTGATTACTATGTAGGTGCTGTAAATTGCAGAAGGGAAGTTATACAGCACAAGGCACATGTATATCCCTCTTGGTGAGGATGGGCTGTGGGAGGCTGTGGAACGATTTGGCCTCATGTTGCCTGTTTGACAAGCTTGACTGCGTGGTGGCAAAGTCTGGGGTGCTCAGGTCTGTAAAAACGAGGTCAGCTGAGATTCAGGGGAAAAAGAAACTATCTGGAAGGTGGAGCCTGCTTTCTGCACTCTGACTGACTTGCAGAACCTCAGATGTGGTTGTCAGGGCAAATTCATCTTTATTTCTTGATATGCTTAGCGGCAGGCACAGTGTGACAGCCCCAGTGGTCTAAATCAGAATGCTGACACAGGAAAACAGAAGCATACCAGGATGCTGTGTAAATGTCGTAAACTATTTCTGTAGGAGTGAAAATAGTTACAGAAAAGTTCATAATAATATTACCATTTTGTTACCAAATTTGCCTGAATTTTAAACAAAGTAATTTGCCTGCTTTTTAATTTTTTTGATAAAAATACTTGAAATTCTTAAAAGTTCTAGCCTGGTAGAATTTTTTTTATTATTATTGTTTTTATTTTCTTTTTAACCTTTGGATCACTGAAAATTGTTATTTGCCTTTTAGTCTAAGTGTACTTTTCCAGTATTTGGGAATGTCAGCAAAGCAACAGGAGATATTACAGCATGGCCAGGGTTGTACTTCTTGGGCAGGATCCCCAGGTCCCCAGCTGTTCGCTGGTGGGGTGGCTCCAGCAGAAGACGTGCTGGGTGAAGTGGTGCTGCTGGATGTGCCACCACACACCTTGTGCACAGGGGCTCTGTGTGCCTTCCCAAGTGTCTGCTGGGGAGGTGGGGGAGCATGGCCTGAGCCTTCAGAGCCATTCACCTGCTGCAAACTCTCATCTGCAGGTTGAGGATGGCTGCAGAGAAAGCTGTGTGGTTTAAACTCTTTTTTAGGCACTGCAGAAGCACAGTCGCTGGGCAGGGAGCAAGTTTCTGAAGTGGGAGATGAGGATAGTTCCATCACAGTTTTTGGACGGAAATGCTTTGCTTCCAACATTGGCTGCAGCTAACAAGTTTGGAGAGAAGCATTAAATCCTGAAGCAATTAAATGTATCAGCAAAGCAGAATTTTTTGTTTTCTTTTGTGAGATACTTTGCCAGCTGTTGTTTATGGAAAAAATAAATCTAAATCCTCTTTATGAGAACTGTTTTTAAGTTTCTTTGTGTTTGGGGCTGATGTATACATTATGCATTAGCATGGGAAGGCAAAATATTTATTTACCAGCATGAATATTTAGACGAAGAGTAAGTGGGAATCAGTGGAAAGTGTATATGGATAGTTCAGCCAGAGATCCAGAAGAACATTATCAGTATTAAAAGTGGTACAAAAATTAAATTGTGAGAGAAAATAAGACATTAAAATGGCCTTAAAATCACTGCTTCGGTTGCAGATGAGAGTATGTTTAAACCAAATAGGTATCTCCATGCAAGAGCTGACACCTGAAGAAGACAACCTGCCTCGGTGACATACTGATACACCTCTGGGAGGTCAACCTTGGTGTGGGACACAAGTTGTTCTGGTCATTCCCTCTATGCTGCCAGCTCCATGGTGCTAGGGGAAGTGTTACTGCTGGAGCTGAAGTGACTCCTCTCCCCCCAGTCCCTGTGTGCAGGGCCAGACCACTGATCCTTGCCTGCATTGCACCCCATTGTAGGTGGTTTTTAGCTGTGGGAGGGATATGGATGAAGCAGAAAAGCCATGGTGAGATCAGAGTTCACCTTCTCCTACCTGCGCCTGGGTCGCCCCTCTGCCTGGTTGCCTCACACTCCTCACTGGGCACCACAGGCTAGTGCATGAAGACATCAGAAGTCCCATCTCTTTCCTGGGTTATCATGACTAATAGCAGTTTGGTAATTCCTCTGTTGCTGGAGGAGCTGGTTTCATGGAGCCTGAAGAAAGAAGGGAAATATTGGATGTTTTGTAACTCGGTTGACTGAAAGACACTGAGCAGGAGTTTTGTTTGCTTAAGTTTGCTGAATGGTGTTTTCTGAGATACTTCTTTTATAAAGCACTGTTCTGAGAAATACATGTTCCGTTATGCTATTCCCTTTTCTTTTTGCTTGCAATGAAAGAATTGTGATTAGAGCTCTTGGGTAATCAGCATGTGACTGTTTTGTATGAGGCATGCCGTAGGAATAATGCTGCTATAGAAGAGGGCCCCAGACTTGTAGAAGTTAATTATATTGCCTACTGATTGCAAAAAAATACCACCAAATGATAGTTTATGAATGCTGGGCTATCTTAGGAATAAACGCTGTAAGTGGGTTGGAGCATTGCAAGAAATAAACAATACAGGAGAAAAGAAGTCCTTATGGTTCAGAACATCAGCTCCGAAACAATGGTTGTCAAGAAGTGACTTTTCCCTGGGAGCTGGTCTGTCACTGCCCTGGCCAGCAGCTGGCATCAGCTGGTGGAGCAGGCAGCTGGGACTGCCTTCCCAGCAGGTGCTGGAGCAGGCAGCTCCACTGAGCTTGTGAGGAACAGGGCTCAGCCCCTGTATGCAGGCTGTTGTTGCCCTCTGAGGTGAATCATTCATGGGAGCTCACCTGACCCTGTCATCTAAACAGCCTCAGCAGCATGCATTTTTATTTCTGGCCCTTAAAATACTAAGAGATATACAGCACTGCAGCAAACCTGTAAAAACTTCTCTAGAGAGTTCCTGGAAGTTTTTCTCTGGATTTCAGAGGAGATGACATTTCACCTGAAACCACTGGTCGTTGGTTGTGGAGTTAACATTGGCACTGGGGAAGCACTTGCAGGAAGGAGCAAGCGTGGGAATTCCTCCTCCTTGCTAGGGATGAGTGTGCACCTTGACTTTGGAGCCTTGTGGCTTGCTGGGAGGCAGTGGCATGCCTTCTTGAGCTGGAGCTGACTGGGGAAATGTGTAGGGAGAAAATCCCCAAACACTTTCTGCTGTTAAAATGGAGCTGAATAAATTCAGTGCAATAGCAGTCAACAGGCTCAGCTCCAGAGTTCCTTGGTACCTTGTGCTCCAAAGGTGGTTTTTTTATCACATACTGAAGTTTACAAAGTTTCATTGTTTTAAAAAAACAATGGTGTTTCTCCAGAGATGCACAGAAAAATACAAACAAAACCAGAACCTCAGGACTTGGCTGGAAATTATAACATGAATTTGAGTGGAATACAACTACCATCAAGCAAACCAAGCTATGAAACCAGTGAGCGATGTTTCATCATGATGTGTATTAAGTAGATAAGTTGCAAACCTTCCTAAACAGACTTGCTGTGGAAATGAGCACAGACCTTTAGCAGTTGCAGAATAACACAACATCCTGTTCCCTGGAAATGCTGCAGGAACACACACAATAAACAGCCATAAAGAAATGATGGCAAAGATTGAGATTTTTCAAGGTTTTGTGGCTCTGCTGGAGCACTATCACCAAAAAGGCATGGGTGCTCTCGAGGGTCAGACTGGTGCGTTTATGGAGCGAAGGAGGTGACAGTGAAGGAGCTGTGTGTGCCCCTTGGGCAGAGTGAATGCGTGGGGCAGGCTCTCATGGGCTTCCCAGCAGAGGTGTCTGGATGTAGGCTGGGTGATGTGGTTTAGTGGTGATGTAGGTAGGCAGTTGGACTGGATGATCTTGAAGGTCTCTTCCAACCTCGATGATTCTACGGTATGCGAGGCGGCCACTGAACATGTCCCCGTTGTGTTTGGTGGGGCCTGACCATTTCACTTTGTTTCCAGACAGGTTGCATGAGGTTGCTGCTGTTTGACATTTTGTCTCTAACTGTGGCTTCGCTTGTCCTCTTCTCACACTGAATAATGATAAAAATACCTGCAGAGCTGCACTTGGTCTAGCAGACAACATGGAGGACAAAACAAAGCAAAACCTCCTTCGGCTTTTTGCCCCAGTGGAAAATAGTGGTTTTCAGGTCTTTGAGGAGGACTCAAGTGAATCATGTCTGGTCAGGAGGAAGCACTTGGCCAAAGTGGCAGGCCCACAGTCTGGAAGGGCTGGTGGTTGTGCCTCCAAGAAAGCATTACTCGACCTACAGCATGTCCTGAAATAGTAATGTTTTGATAGTGTTTTGGGGGTAACTAAGCTAGAAGATGTGTGTAACTAATAAAATTGTGAATGCCAAAAAAGGGAATCCATGCTAAGCTCAAAAATATGGAGTCATCGTTTAATTTTAATAAATGTTACAATTGTAATTTGGTTTTGTTGCATTGTGCTATAGGCTTTTTGGCAGGGATTTCATGGGAGACAAGAAAACAGCAGTCACTTTAGTTAGATGGTTCCCTCAAGCCTTTTTGAGACTATTCTCTTTAGTTTTGCCAAAGTGTATGTGATGCGTTCTTCAGAAATCCATTTTGGGCTCTCCAGCCTCCCAATGGAAACTGCTCTGGAGGGTGAACGTGACGTGGAAGAGACCAAATCTGCCCATCTTCCTGCAAAGGGTGATTAACCATTCGTCAAGCTGTGGTGGGACAGACTCTGCCACCAATGCTGTTGTATTGTGCTGGGAGGATGCTCTCCCAGCTGAGCTCACGCTCCAGCAGGAGAGGAAAACAACCAAGTCATTTTGCTTGGGTCCCTTTACAGTTGGTCATGGAGAAGAAATTCCTAAGGGATGCTGTCAGGGCTACTCACCCTAGCTGGCAGCACCCCCAAACTGGGACACCCTGATCTGGCCCTGTGAGTGCAGCATCATCCCCTGGTCCTGTCCTGCTCCCTCACTGAGAGGTCCCCTGTCGTCCCCTCTTCTGCCTGATTTTTCCTGTCGTGGTCTTGTAGGAGCCATTCTCACCCTCAGAGGGGCAGCTGTCAAACAACAGTGTTCAGTTAATCTCGAAGTAATTAGTACATTGGAGCAACAGAGGATGTCACTTCATCTGGGTGCTGTGAGGAACAAGGCTCAGATGTCCCTGGTCCCTGTCCCTTTCCTGGGGCTGTGACAGGGAGTTGTCTCCGAGTGCAGGGTGGAGAGCTGCAGGTGAAGTCCAGTAAGGAAGGATCCGCCCCATCTACTTAACCAGTTCCTGCATTTCAAGGAGAAAAAAAAAGTAGTTCTGGCCATTTGTGTTTCAGCAGATGTAATTTGTGTGATCTACAGTAAAATCATAATTAAATGGGGTGGTCTTTGAAATTAGGGCTGAGCTAAACACTCGCAGCATTTTCTTACTATTACACATGGATACCAAACCCAGACAAAATCGTTTCACATCTCTGAGCACACAAAATCGGTTTATAGCCCTTACGTAAGGGTGTGTCATAAATGCCCTGGACTGAGAGGATGATTAAAAATGCAGAACTCTCTAACAGGGAAAATTTCTCAATTTCTTTGAGGGAAATAAAACCATAAGGGCATCCCCTTTGCTTGGATTTTAAATTAACCCAGAGTTTAATTTGTTGCATTCATTTTAGTTCATCAGCTAGGCAAGGGTGTACTCGGATGGAGATATGTCACAAAATTAAGCTTTGCCCCTTGGAAAAAAAAATGCAAAGCCTTACAGCTGCTGTTACGCAGGAATTAAAAGGTGGGTTAAGGGGACAGGGGAAAGGAGATTTTTAAAGCCAGTGTATTTGGCCTTTTTATTTGCTTTCAGGTTAGGGAAAGATTTTCAAGCTGTTTTCTGCAAACATGAAGGCTCAGGAATGCTTTTTTGCTTGTTTGGTTGTTTGTGTGGTTTTGGTTTTTTTACTTCTTTGTGGTGAAGATGGGTATGTTCCTCCAGTTCAGTGTGGTGGCACGGAGCAAAGACCACCAGGCAGGCAGCCACATGGCTCCTGCTGCTGCCAGGGAGGAGAGGTGGGATGAGGATGTGCCTTGGCGCTTGGCTGAAGGGGGCCAGGAGCACGTGTCCCCTGGGGAGCCATACCAAGCTGTTCAAAAGCTGTTGAGGTTAGCACCCGGTTGGTTTCAGGTCTGGCTTTCTGTGGGATTTCTGTTCAGTGGGAGTGTCTCTTAGGTTCTCACAGCTTTTATTCTGCAAAGGAGCTGAGTTAGAAGCTCAACGAAGGAGCTGAGTTAGTGGCACCTGTAGGGTGAGATGAGGGATGCAGGGAGCTGGAGGGTACCTGGGTATCTGTAGCCTTTTTCTCCCAGTTCTCCCCAATTTTGGTGTTGGGGGTACTGTGCACATGGCAAGGGATGCTGGGCTTCAGTGCTGAGAGCTGCTACATGGGAGCAGTAGGAGCGGTTTCCATGGTAACCTTTCAGCAGCATGACATCACCAACACTGTCACATTTAAGCTTTTCAAGGCTTTTTGGATTTTTGGGGATTACATAACTTTGGAGAGGATAGGCTGCAGCTTGGATCTAATCATCATTCAGAGTCTTAGTGGAATTAAATTAAAAAAACCAAACCAAACCAAAACAAAAAACCCCCCAAAACCCCAATCCAAAAGCAGCTGGGTTCAGCAGATGCAGCACGGGGGCAGGTGCTGGCCGGGCACGGGCCCAGCAGTGGCAGAGATGTGCCCTGTGAGGGGAATCGCTGGGGTGGCCCCTGTGGTGGTCACTGTCCCTGCTGTGGATCCGTCAGAATGGTGCCCTTGGTTGGCACGGGGATGCCGATGATGGGGATTTGTTCCCCTCCTGTCCCTGGTAAGCCAGACATGGCTTTGGCTGCTGCGGAGTGTCAGGGGACGCAGGAAAGGAGCAGGGATTGTCTGTGCGAGTGGAGACAAGGGAGCACATTGGTTTGGAGAACAGGGGTTGGGCAACCTTCATGCTGTCCCAGAGGTGGTGAAGATTTCTTATGGAGATTCTTTTGGGATCAAGGCGCCAGATTAGCCCTCATTCAGCCACACTGAGGGTCAGGAAGTAATTTGTAGTTATGCTTCTGGAGGTGTGTACATGGGCATTGCTGTGGCCGGCTCCTCTGGAGGGATGTGTCCGCACTTTGGAGCAGTGTGTGTGCTCTTCCTGCCATCACGAGCAGAGGGAAACCGAGTCTCTCCAAACCCCTTGGGGCTGGGTGCATCCTATTTTGACCATGGTGTAAGTGTGCAGTGAGCTCAGTTGGGTCCTGCTTGCTTGAAGTGGAAGCTTCAAGGCGTTCTGGCCATCTCGGGCAGGATCTGCAAGGGCTTCAGCCTTAGGCAAGCGGGAGCCGTGCTGGGCTGTGGGCAGCGGTGCCGGGGGCACAGCGTGGGCCGGGCTCTGTGCTGTGAGCTGCGTCAGTCAGCAATCACACAAATGGCAGCAACAAGAGCACTTTAAATAGCTCTCTTGAAAACAATTCCATGAATTCATCCTGCTGCCTCGCAGGTGCTCCGCACGGTTTTGTGCGTGGCTTTTGATTTAAGCCTTCTGACAGAAGGAAATTTTTCAGTAAGGAGAAAGAGCAAGAAGTTTGATGTAGGCCCTTTCTCCTCCAGTCACCATCTGTGCCAGCATCCCTAAAACAGGTGCCCCGGCGGCTGGTACCCAGCTGTGTCTCCTAACCATTTTTGTAAGAGCCTCTTCCCATGTGATTGACTCTAATTTTTACATTTATCCTGCTGGAAAATGCTGTGCAGGGCAGACAGCAGTGTTCAGTATTTACCAGCTGCCAGTTCGCTCCTAAATGGGTTTGGGGAGTCAGTTAAGTGAAAGACACAAGTTTAAAAGGTATTAGCAATAGTGTCAGTATTTCTCATCTCGTTAAGAAGTTATTCTTACCTGGTTAGTGCTTTTGATCAGACAGAGTGATGAGTCTACAGAAAACACCCACCTTTGTAAATAATTGTGTAGCTGGAGTAAGGATTTGGGTGTCCGAGCCCCTTCTGTGAGTGGTGGCATGGCCAACGTGTGCAACAGTTTGGGGGAAAGGTGGAAGAATGAGCATGGTTTTCTTGCATCTCAGGATTTTACCAGGGCTTCAGCACATGCTTAAGTGATTTCCAAGGCTGGAGATGCCTTGAAGTGCCATCGAAGTCAGGGTGAGAATTTAATGCTTTTGAGGGGAAAAGCTGGTGCATTTGCCCATGCTTGCTTTTTAACTTCTGTGTTGCCTTTGGTTAATGATCTCAATACTTGAGGAACCCTTGCTAGTGTGGCTGTGAGAGGGGAAAAGGAGCTCATTGTCCTTGCCAGATAGGCATGAAAAATAACCAGGCCAATTTTCAGATGCACTGAGCACTCAGTAAACTCCTGGGCACTCGGCGCCAAGGGGACAGTGGTGCCTAACCAGGGGTTTAGAAACCAAATGTTACCGTTTTTTCACCATTCATGCTAAGATATGAGCAGTCTAAACTTGTACCCCCGGATACTCGGCACCACAGGTGAGAAGGAGATTTCTTTTTCCCATCCATATAGAGCAATGGAAACATGTCCACGTGTGCAGTGGTGGTGATTTTGCTGTCCTGAGGGTTACCAGGCAAAGGCAGGGCAGTGATTTTCACACATGGTTGAGGGGTCTGGGTGGTGGAGCCCTCACTTCTTGCAGAATAAGAGGGTTTGTCCTTTCTACGTTACTCCTCTCTCCAGGCTTTCCTGTCTGCTGGTGCCTTCACGCGATTCCCTCTGTCTTGACAGTGGCTGGGAGAGCACTAGGAGCACTAATGAAGGACTCAGGTCCTCTTGTTCTCTAATTTCCGAATTGGATGACAGCTGGCTTCTGAGTCAAGGTTTTTTTTGCTCGGAGCAAAAGAAAAATCTTTATCTTGTGCCTAGCTTTCTGTAATACTTTCTTAGTAGTCATTAGTATTCACTATTCTGCCACATAATTTTTCATATATGTGTACTTAAGGGAAATGCACTGTGGTTTTCTGTTAAATGCAACTTAATTTCTTCCAAGACTTTTCAAGACTAAAAATGTCTGGCAGGAGATTTTGAAAGAATGTAATAACATCTAGTGAGGCGATAAACCCCATAGATAATGCAGAGAAAGCATTGGAAAGATGCTGGATTTGTTTTTAAACACAGTGTAAGTGCTCCACGCTTGGGATTCATGATTCAGCATTCTGGCTGTTAATGATTTACAGCAACAAATGACAAGTTAGTAGTAGGTTTCTTTGGAACAAAAGATTGCCTTGGTCTGAAACGAGTGATGTTGAAATATGACTGAGTGGAGGTACAGCATGGAAATGAGGGGAAGAACTGAAATCCAGTGTAAACCAGTATGTCAGATCCTTTGCCGGGGCTGGAAAGTGTTCTCGAGGAGTAAGACACAATTGGTTGTCCTCAGCTGGTATGGCTAAACGTTTCTTGGGGAGAAAGGCAGCAAAATCCAGCCACAGCCCCAGAAAAGCGATGCAGTGATCCACTTTCTCCATGGTGCAGGATGTGCTTCAGTGCGTGAGGTCCATGTGCAGGGCTACACGAGGCCTGAGCCCTGCGAGCCCCGTGGTGTGAAGGACACCTCCCCAGCCTTCTCCAGAGGGGCACTGGGCTGTCAAGGCTGTGTGTGTTTGCTTTGGAGTCGACTGCTTGCTGGGTGCACTTGAGAGGGCACCCAACCTCACCTGATTCTGGAGCCTTTCACCCCACCTGAACGAGGTGTTCAGGAGCTCTTTGCTAGTTTATGCTTCTCTTTATGCAGCACCTAGGCAATTTCTAAGGGTCTCTGCTAGTGTTTGACAGCTGCCTGGCTCCCATAACCGTTACCAGCGGAAGCAAACAGCCGATGTCGATCTTTCTTGCACTCTGCATATGTGTTTGCTTGTACTTTTGCAGCCACGCTCCGGAATGATACAGATAGTCACTGGGCCAGTTGTGTGATTTCCTGACGATGCTCAGGGAGAAGCGTGCCCACCCCATGTGGTTGCTTCCTGCCCAAACCCTGGCTCTGATTTCACTCTTCTCTTTGTTTTCGGTGGAAGGTATTTGCTAAGATCGCCTGCATCTCTGCAGCAGGTGCGTGACAGTCTCTTGGTATCAGTGGTGCAACATCGAAACTGTAAGGAAGGAACTGCTCGCATGGCTGGAGAGAGCAGGATGCTAAAGACCTCTCTTGATGTAGTTTCTCCCTGCTGGATCCATAAGCTCTTCCAGCTGCACCTGAGCTGGGCCACGTGTATTGGGGCCATCTCTGCCTCCAAGCCACAGAAGTGGGGCCAGTGCCTGCCAGGGCTTCTGGCAGCTGGAATGGTTGGGTGTATCTCCTGCCCTACATTTCTTTTTTTTCCAACAGGAGCCAGCACAGAAAGCCCCAGCAAAGCAAGGTGCTTTGTTTAATCACATTTGTGTTCACAAACTGTTCAGCTGCTCGGAGGGATGTGGCTGTGGTCTGAGCGCTGGATTGCGGCCATCCAGCAAAACCCATCAATAAATGAGAAACCCAGCAAGGACATCCCTTTTCCTGCAGTGGGAGTTTGGCCAAGCTTCTTGCCTTGCAGATGGGTCCTGGGACTAAACAAAACACTGGTATTCACTTAACCAGAGCATTTTCATCCATGCAGGATGGATGCAGCAAGGAATACATTTGATACCTACTTCGCATTTCCCTACCGGTGCAAGTCAGAAGTGAGCTGGGGGGAATGAACCCTAATATTTTCTTCTCCCATCAGCATCCATGAGCGTACCGTGTCCTCCCACTGACTCACCATGATGGACGTGCTTTCAGCATAGCTTGACTTCCCCCACTGCCAGTGTATCTGATCTCTCCTTCATTGCCATAATGGTGTCCCTGCAGGCCTGGGAAAAACTGTGCAGAGAAGCTGTTGCTGAGCCTGGTCCCTCTGTTTCCTAGACCGATGTGTTTGTTGATGCTTTAATTATGATTTATTATAGTTTTAGCTTTTGAAGGATGTCTCAAACAGCTTGGTTTAAAGAGAATCATTACCAAAATGTTTGGAGTAATAACTACAAAAGCGTTTGTCCTTTGTCAAAGAGGAATGAAGGGGAACGTTGCAGTTTTGGGGGTTAATGGGGTGTTACCTGAGGGAAGGCAGCTTTTAAGTGTTTTGTTGTTGTTGTTTGTTTTTTTAGCAAGGCATATTTATTTGTGTACATCAAAAGACATATCATCTGGAAGAAGAGTGTTGTACCTAGAATGATTCATAAACCAGATGGCATTTTACTGCCTATGGAGAGTTAATCTCCTAATCTGTTTGTCTTTTACCTGTAATTGCATATGAAAGACAACTGTTACTTCAAGGAAAAATGATTAAAAACAAAAACAAAAACACAACGTTTTTGCTTAACTAATATCATTAGAGTCCACATACAAAATTTTGATTTGCTAAACAAGAAATTCTCTTAACTGTCTCCAATGCCACTGTTTGGAAATTTGACCATGCAGATAATGAAAATGCTGCAATCTTTCTTTTCTCCAAGAAAAGATTATGGTTGTAGAGATCGGGCTGAAAAACTACTTTTTTAAGGAGTGAAAAACATTGCAATTAATAATGGAAGAAGCTGGAGTAGAAGTTAGTAAAAGAACAGGAGCCACGTTAGCAGACCCTCAGCCTGAAGCGGCGGGCCTCTCTCAATCTCTGCAAGAAACTGATGGCAAATGCTTGCTCACCCTGCCAGGGCAGGTGGGCTGGTCCCATGGTGTCATACAGTGCTTCTCTCTCCAACTGCCCTGAACTTCAGTGGGTAGGCGAGGCCAGAAATCAGGGCTTCAGTATGGTTCACTTGCAGCTTTTATCTGATTTTTTGTTTTGTTCATATAGCCTGCCTGCTTGCCTTTACTGACATCAGCAACAGTTTTTCACTCCTGACAGGAACAGAAGAAGGAGTAACTTGGGAAAGAGCCAGATGGATTTTATTACGGCCTGGACATCCTCAACAATATTGTCTGGTTTCTGGTGATTTCCCAATCCTCACAGTTTCATTAGTGATGGAGCACAGAGAAGACAGCTCAACTTTGAGACGTGATCTGAGCTAGTTCATCTGGCATGCAGACATGAGTCTTGGTTTCACGTGTAAGCTGAACACGTTGAATAGCCAAAAGGAATAAATGCCCAATCCACAATGCTGGCTTTTGGGTCAGTGTTCATGTCACCAAGTTCTGGGCGGTTCTGGAGGGTGATTCAGCTCATCTGTTCTCTTTCTGCTGAACAGAGGGCAGGGTCACCATGCAGTGCCCTCATGAAGTGGATGTTGTTGGAGAAAATGCAGCTTGATATCTTAAGGACGTATGAAGCAGGTGGCTTTTTACAAGCGGAGGAGGGGATGAGAGGGCAAAGAAATTGCAGATGAGCAGCTGTGAGGTTGGGTCTCGGTGGTGTTGTCTCAGAGCTAGCATTCATCTGTGGATGGCACAACAGCCTTAGCTGTGAGATGAGATCCAAAGCACAGCTTCTGCACAGAGGGAAGCAAGTTCTTGAGCTGTGTCACATGAAGCATTTCCAGCAGAGATCAGAAACTGTTTGTGCTCCAGCCCATAACTCTAGTGAGACCTCATTAAGACTACTCTGTGCAATGCTGTCATCACACTAAGAGTAATTCAGACAGGAGCAGGTAAATGGGAAAAGACTGGGATCATCAGGGGACTGTGAAGGCCTAAAACAAGAAAACAACATCTTGTTTGGTTCAGTCTAGTAAAGTAAGTCGTATTTTCAAATACACAGGGGCAAACACTGAACTGGTGGAGAGGGCTGGCACAAGAACCAGTGAATATAAATTGGTAATGAATAAGTACAGGTTGGAAACCAGAAATTTTTAGCCACAAGATGTGTGTTCTGGAACAGCTTCCCAGAAAGAGTTGTGGGGGAAAACTGGACCAGTCCTAAACTGGGACCAGTGAGGTCCCAGCTCAAATCCAGTGATGTCCAGGAAGGCTCTGCAGGACTGGCCTTACACGGTATTAAAGAATGATGTTTGTATAGAAACCTGGAGACTAGAGCCCCAGTGTGTAGCAGCCTGCATGGACACATGGCTGGAAGAGTTCCTGCCTGAAGAGCCAAGGGGTCTCAACGACCGTATGGATTTTGTGTCATGTTCTGTATCTGAGCTCTGTGGCATTCCTGGGGCAGCAGGAGAGAGTGCTGGGATCTCGTTACTCAGTCGGGAACGTGTTTCTATTCTGTTTACTGAAGTAGCATGAGGCGACAATGATGAGTGCAGCATCAAGTAATCCCTGTCACCATGTAGGTTGGTCACTTCATATGCTGCTTGTGCTTAATCTCCAAGAATAAGCATTCCTTTTGCTTGCAGTTCAGGGTCCCATGTGCTCACCCACGTGTTGAGTAACAGCTTGCAAATCATTATCTGATTGGCATCTAGCCATTAAACTTCCAGTGACCTGCCTGCTGATATTATTTTGTGTGCTCTGTTCTTCTGACATATCTCAGTTGAGCACATTGTATTGTTTTTGGAATAAATATAAGGGTAAACAATAAAAACTGAAAACAACTGCCAAGGATGCAGGTGAAACATAAACTTTGTGACTAGTGTTGGAAATAGGATCTTTGGTCTGGCTGCCCTCTCTGGAAAGGGGCAGGCATGTTTGAGCAGTGAGCAGTGCCAAAATGCAGCAGACTTGACCTTTGCCATCCCTTGATGCCAGTTTAAAAGGCGTTGTGTGCAGAATCCAGCTATTTTGGGTTCCTGCCCTGCAGAGTGAGTGCTGCACATGAGCATCACGGGCTGTAAAACCATGGGTCTTCTCCAGCTCTTCCCACTGCGTGGCTCCTTTACTGTCCCACTGACTTGTGAACACAAATGTCTGGCTTTCCCTTCAGGATGAAGGCACGACTGCCAGAAACAGAGTCTGTGAAGTCTGTGCCATATTCATAATCAGTATATTTAGGAGGTATAGAAAGCTTCTGCAGTGGGCCAGACCGAAGATTTATTTTACCTGCTGTCCCCGCTCCAGTACAACCAATAGCTCTTCAGCGGCTGCACCCAGATTGTGGTGTTTAATAGGCACTGACAGAACCTGTCTTCCGTGAATTAGCCTCATCCCCTTTTGAAATGAATTTAAACTTTTTTGTCTCTACAGTCCACTGAAGTTAAATAACAACATAATCAGTGTTAACAATCAATAAAATGCTGAGCAGCAGGGAGCTTGGAAGGCTTTGTGTGTCACATAGGGCTTGTTAGCTATAGGACTAGTAGCTGAAATCAATGAGCAGAGGATGAATTATCATCTCAGCTCTGCTACAGGCCAGCTGGGTAAAACTGGGAAAGCCCTTTTGCACAAATACTTTATTCGCTGAGAAAATATAAGCTGACCTTGCTGTCTGTGCAGGACCAAACAGACCATGGTCCAGATCTTGAGTGAAGCCTCTTGATTCAGTACGCTGACCATGCGTTTTTTCTGTCCTCATGGAGTATCACAGCCTGTGCTGGATGCAGGAAGGTCTACCTCTAAAATGCAAAGCCTTAAGTGAGTAGATGTGGCCAGCTCTGAGGGAATCGAGGGTTCTTATCATGTAACTGTAATGTCTGGGAGTTGGAAGAAAAAGGCAGATTGGTGTGACTGGTTATGTGCTTCCATGGCAGGTGAGGGTGGGCAAGACATTATTATATAAATCTGTAAATCACACAGTAGGTGGGAAATAACCAGAAACAGAGATGTGATTTGTGAGTGCTTTCACATTACTGGTATTTTTCTGGTTTTTAAGAGCTGTTGCTTTTTTGCTCTGGGTGACAGGAGCTTAGCAAAGAGTTTGGAGGTTGCCTCCATGGCCTGGTGTCAGGGTGTTCATTGAAGGTCAGCTCGTGTATTGCCTCATTAGACAGTTTGACAAACATTGAAATACTGCTTAAATGCAATTTTCGATGTTAGGGGGTTCGGTTGGGGTTTTCTCCCATTTTAAACAGATCTGTTGTTCCAGAAGCTTCAGCCAGATCTGCTCACTGAAGTCCCTGAAATGAGAATGGCTAAAACTTCATGGATCCCTTGAAAGTGTTCCCAGTCCCAGTTTAAATGAACTCATTATGTTTCAGCTTGGCAGCAATAAGAAGAACGATGGGGAAGAGGGAAAAGTCTCAGAGTTAAAAGAGATTTCAAAAACACCTTAGGAAACGTTCCCAAACAACCACAAACCCTCCCTGGGGATTCTATGCACATATTAGAGAGGTCCAACTGCATATATCAAACAGTTCAAAACGGAAAACTTGGCCACTGCAACTCTTGGATGGAAAGAAAGCAGCCTGCAATGGAGTGCCAGAACATCTCCTCCAGCACAGGAAAAGCCACTGCTGTGCAGGTCTGACCCAGTCACGAGTCAGGAAGCCTTTCAGGAAACTAATAGGAAAATGCATTAGATGGGGATAGTTAATACTTTCCCCATGCATCTTGCAAGGGCATTCTGCTTTACAGATTAATGCTTTCCCTGTGGCTGTTGCAAGAATATTCTGCTTTACTGATCAATCCAGCCTTGCTATGGGAAAACAGTGTTTTCATGGCCTGTGACACAGTGTCGTAATGTCCTTTGGAAAGAACAATTGCTGTGGCGTGAGATCCATGCTGGTGCAAGCTGGCATTGCCCCATCGCAGCCACCTAGAGAAACCTGCACAGTGGGCCAGGAGGGAAATATCTGGTATGATAAAGGAAAAGAAAGAACAAGCTGCTTTGCACAAGGGAGGGAATTGCCTGGTGGCAATTGAGACAGGAAATGGAGGGATGGGCATTTTGAAGAAAGGGCCTGTGCTTTGTATCATGTGTGACAGTATAGGATTTTATCTCTGAAGGAGGAGCAGGTTAGGATGTGATTAAAGCAGCCACGGCTGTCTCGACAGAAACTATTGAGAGTTGCTTTGGTGTAACCGTGGAGTGCCCTCAAAGAGAGAAAACAAAGCTTGTGAGGAGGTTTGAGTTAAAGGCAGTCTGCGAAGTCAGTAATATTTTGAAGCATGTGCGTCCTTGGCTTCTACAGTGGGCGGGCCTTTAATTCTCTACGTTTTCTGTTTGGCATCTGTGATAGTGCTGCAGCTTGCCTTCCCTCCAGCATGTTCAAGAGCACCAGCGAGGACTAATTCCCCGTGCCAGGATATGTTCTTGCTCTGGTTTGGTTAAAACTATGGCAGGGAACTTTTTCCAGTCCAGTCAAAGCATACAAATTGAGATGACTCTCAGTAGTTAGAGGGGGCCGGATCTTGCTCTCAGTCTCGACATCAAATTACAGTATTGACAGCAAGCCGAGGTATTCATCCCAGATTTCCCTCAAAGTAACTAAAAATTATAATGGGGGTGTATGCTCCCTCGTTTGTGTAACTTGGATTTCTTGTCCCTGGTCATCTCACAGGGGTATGGAGCTCTAAAGCTGTGATGTTTCCAGCTTGCATGGTCACTCCAGAGACCAACATTGTTTTGCCATGTCTGACAACATCCTTATTGCTGTGGCTGCAACTGGTCCAAAGGGAGGGAACACCATTCCCAGCTACTTATTCCAGTATTCATGCCCTCCGGCAGACAACTGTCTGGATTAAATTACTACTTTTGCTAGATTTTTTTCAAAAATGGGTCACCTGATGAGCAGTCGCTCTCTGATGTCAATGTGCTGGTGGTCACCTCTTCCAGGGAAGATACCTGGGAATCGTAACCTGGTCATGAGTAGCTGCAGCAAGTTGTATATTTGGGACTTGAGGTGTATTAAATCCCTGTTTACAGGGAGCTGTTTTTGCAATTTTCCCTGATGGAAGCCTTCAGGTCTTCTCGTTCCCCCCAGCCCTTACACAGGCTCCATGTCTGACATGGGTTCCTGAGGTGCCAAGCACCTCCCAGCTGAGGCTTGTGCTGGGTGGTCCGAGTGACCACAGCAGCAGAGGTGGTGATGGAGGGCAGCCAGGATGAGCTGGTGCCAACCTGCTCCTCGCTGTGAGCAAGCAGAGAGCAAGCACCCCACGTTTGTGCAGGGCCTGCTCCAAACCCCACTGCAGACAGTGGAAAAGCTTCCCATGGTCCTGGTCAGCTTTGGCCAAGCTGAATTACAGGAGGGAAATTCAAGGCTTTCAAAATGGAATGGAGGCATTTAACAAAATAGTTTACTTTTCCATAAAAGCAGTGTGATTTGAGTCCCATAAAATCAGGTTTTGAGGGGTTTTCATTGGAGTTTGGAGGGGGTGGCGTGGTTTCTGGTAGGATGCTGGGCCTGGTGGAAACATGAATAGTTATTTCGGTGTGTGAGTCTGAAATGCAGACCTTGCCCATCCATGGTGCTGCCAGCTCTGCCTGCCCAGCAGCCACCCTGGGCCCACCAGCCGTGCCCTCCGCGCAGGCACCGGCAGGTGAGGGGGCAGGATCCTGGCAACCCATGGGGATTGGGACATGAGGTTATTTGGGACGTGCTGCCTGCCATCAGGCTTGTCTGCCAGAGTCGCTGCCGAGGCATGCAGCCCTCCCGCCCCATCCAGGTTTGCGGTGATTGTTCTGATCCCAGCCTTAAAACTTTCAACCTGTTTTTTTTTGTCTGGTTTTGGTGTCACCAGGTGACCATAGTGCATTGGGTTGATGGGAGCCAAAAGGCAGGCTGCAACTGGGTGCCTTCTGCCAGCCAGACTGATCCAGTGGTGTTTGGCACATGTGCAGGAACCCCCAAAACTGGCCGTGTCACCGGTGAGGTGGGTGAGAAGAGGAGAGAGTGGAAAGGAGCACACAGGAGGGAGGGCGAGAGGCTGCCCCAGGAGGTACAGCCTTGCCTATGTGCTTCAGTGGTGAGAGATGCTCTTGCTGGGAAAGTGAGGGAGTGTGAATTTGCTGGAAGGGCTGTCCCTGTCTTCCGCTGAGTCAGCCTATGTGAGCGCCTCGCATCATCTCAACAGCTTAAGAGGGTATTTGTTTAGTCTTTCCTCAGATGACTAATAATTAGCAAACGTTAATTGGAAATTGCAGTCTGAGGAAGGAGTGTTTGTTTAAACACGGTGGTAAGAACAAGTCTTCAAATTGTATTTCCAAGTCCGCTGTTCCCTGCTGTAGTGATATCTGGCGAGTTACTTAACCTCCCTGTATCTCACTGTACTGCTCAGGAAAGTGAGAATAATGATGCCTGTTCTGTGAGGGTGCTGCAGGGATTAACCAATCCTTTGCAATACTTCTGGGATATCTGTGGAAAGGAGCCTTAGAAGTGGAAGAAATTAGTATTTGTGATCCAAATACTTCATACCATCTTGGCCAATCCTGAGTTCACGTCCTGCCTGTAATTGCTGTGTGCCTCAGTGCGTGTCAGAGCAGTCATTTTGGAATTGGTTTTGTGAAAGAGTTTGACGGTGCACTAATCCTGGCTAGCCCTGCAGCTTCAGAGCCTACTCCTTCTCAAGGTGTGACCTTGTTTTGTGACCCCACGTCTCCTTGCTTTGCTGTATGCCCAGGTTGTCAGTACAGATGTTCTGTTCACTCTGGTCACTGCCATTACATAGTGGTTTTCTATCTTATTGGGTTAATTGTATGATATTTCTTCCCATGCTTAAATTCTTCCTCCAGCTTTGTGGTGGGAGCCAAGTTACGGGTACAGCAGTTGATGCTCATTAGGAAGAACATCAATGCACTGATCTTTTTGTCCTGTCCCATCATCGCATGGAGTCACATAATTACTGAGGGACATACCAAATATATTGAAAGCTGGGGATGTAGGCAGAGCTCAAGTCTTGCTCCTTCGGCCCAGTAAAGTTTCCTACACTAAGGATGGAGTGGCTGGAGCTTAAAGCACCAGCTTTCTTAGTGCCAAGCATGTTTTTGAACTTTCTTCCTCTTTGCTTTAAATACCAGCATGTATTGTCCTTCTGGGTGCTGTGTAATGGCCCACCTTTGAGCTCTGCCTTGTCACAGACCTTTTTTCAGGTGCAATAAAGTGTTGTTTTATACAGTCATAGCCAGTAGTGGCAGGACCTGGATCATACTATTACTTGGGCAGATCTTGCTGCCCAAGCTGGTAGGTGACTGGTGAGGGCAAATGGGACTTAAACGGTGTGACCTGAGGGGTGCCTGGGGCTGAGACAAATGGAGATCAACTACCCAGAGGTAGGGCAGGGAGATGCATGGCTTCTTCTGGCTGCAGTGTCTGTTGAAAAGAGATGTTTGGGTCTGTGACTGAGGAGCACGCTTGTTTTCCTGCTTAGGAGCTGCTGTACCTCCTTCAGGAAAGGAGAGGAGGGTACGGTTGGGGACAGCATGGGTGCAGGGCAGGACACGGCTGGGAACAGCACGGGTGCAGGGCAGGATGGTAGAGCTGGCAAGCTTCTCTCCCTACAGCTGCTTTCGTCTCCTGTTTTCTACTTGTAACTGAAAATGCAGATAAATATAGCAGTTACTATATCTGGTCATATTTATCTAGTTCCGCAAAATAGCCAGGAGGATTTTCCTGGGTGAAGAGCTGTGGCTTTTGGTCTCATTAATATTCAGTTGCTCTTTGGTGATATTTTCCTTCGCTGAGACCTGCCTTAGAAATATTGCTGATTCTTCTAGCAGGGTCCGTAGCAGAAATACTGTAAATCTCTAGTATTAGGTGACTGACAGTATCTGTGCAATATATTAACCTTTTGACCAGGCCATAAAAAACACTTTCACTTTGGCTCATTGTTAGCCGTTGATTGGGCATGAGTCTGCCTTAGGGTTGTGTCATCCTGAAGAAGAGAGTGCGTGACCGTAGTGAATGTTTCCTTTCACAGCATTTGTGGTTTCAGCTGGCAGACAAACCAAAGGGGTTACCAGTGGTAGTATGTGGGGCAGTTGCAGGGGGCTGTGTTGGTTTCAATAATAGCCTTGTTACATTTTTGCTGTTGTGGATGTTTGTGCCCTGGGAAAGAGCATTGCTGCTCTGAAGATGGTATTCTTGATTTTGCCGTGTTTGCTTTTTTTCTCCAAAAGCTGTTACTGAAGGAATCTAGAGAGAAGATGCAAGAGCCTCCATGTGCATTGAAAAATGTAGTCTTGCACTACTAGAGAAAACCTTTCCTGCACATTTTGTGCCCAGTTCATTTCAATAATTATTTCTTTAACAGTCGTCTCTGTAAGTAGTTCTGCGTTCATCTTGGATTATAGCAGCATGGATCCAATTCACAGTCTCCTTGCTGAGGTTTCCATATTGTCCTTGTGATAAAGCATATCTCCTTGAAGTAGTGTGGTTGCTGGCAGCAGGAGACTCAGAGATGACAATTTTAATCAAAGTCTTTTATTGCAAATGCAATTTTAAGTTTATTTGGGATGTTGAGAGTTTCTCACCACATGAACTTTCCAAAGGCTGCCCTGAGCAAAGGGGGAAGGGGTCAGGGAGTCGTGGTCTCTCCAGCTGCCCTGCTCGGCTGGCAAGGGGCCGGTGGGCACGTGGGCTGGCACCAGGTCTTTGCGCATGTTGGGGAAAGAAAAGCTGTACAGAGGAATGCTTGTCTGGTCATTACCCCCCGTATGGGCTGACCAGGGGCCGATTTCCACACCATGCACCCACTGTCACGTGCCTCTGTGGGTTGTCTGGTTTTGTTTTTTTTCTTTCCCCGTTCTCAGTTCTGACATAATGTGGGCAGTGGTGGTTGTGCAACCAGTGTGGGGGCAGCTGCTGGGCAGGAGGGAGACAGAGGGGATGCTTGCCTTCCCCCGGCCATCGACCTATTGGAGAGAATCGGCACCCTGGAGCTAGGAGAAAGGAGAGAAAGTGGCAGGAGGCAGGAAGGAAAAAGATTATTTTTTTGCCTAGGTTGCAGGAAGGGCAAGGCTTGCAATGCACAGAGAGCAGCAGGGTTATGGTATACAAACAGAGCTGGCTGCCCCCCCAGCATGTCTCAGCACTGGGATAACACAGACTGCCCTGACTTGGGTGACCCCCCCTCCTCAGACACAATGAGCTCTTTGCACAAATGCAGGAGCAAGCTGTGTTGCTAATTCATGCAGAGCAGTGGGATTAGTTTGGTAGACCTCTTCTCAGCAACTCTGTTTTCAACCCTATTACCCTGTAATAATTTTCTTCCTTCTGACTGATGTGAAATGATAACCAGGAGAAGGAAATTGGTTGCATTTTGAATGTCTCATGTGTCCACGTTTTGTGCCTTCAGTTGTAAAGGAAAGGGCTGTCTAACTATCAGCCTAGGAGGGATCTCACAGAATTAGAAACGGCTCAGAGCTCGCTGGGGGAGACATTAGAAGATGCTAATGCATGCACTAATTTCAGCCAGGCCTGATTTGTGCACCGGCACCTCAGTCTGCTTACAGAAGGGAAGAGCTACCTCACCGCACGCAATTCACTGCCTCTTCCCGCTGTTTGCATCCACTCTGCTCCCCTGGGAGCTGCACGGCTGATAGGACACACACGGTGTTCGTTAGCTCACTGGCGTTTTAAACCTCTCAAAATTCCGGCTGTGTTCCTGAGACGTCAGGAGACTCTGCCAAGCAATGTGGTGTCGTCATCTCATTTCCTCTTAAATGTTCCCGTGTCTCACCTGCGTGACAGTGAACTCTCTTGTTGTGCTTCAGGAAATCTGCTTTAGCAGCAGTGTATATAAAATGTTGTAGATAATTTTTTTCCTTCCTTTACCATCAAAATCCGTCTGAGTCGGGACCTGTTTGGTTACTGCCTCATTCTCACCCTCGGTAACACAGCTGAGCGTGAGGTATTTTGTCCTTCACTTTCTTTGGCAGGGACAAGAGGGGTGTAAAGTTCAAGGAAGAACCTTGGATCTGAAGCTAATCGTATGGTGACAAAGCTTACTGCTATGAAGAGCTACTTGTGACTGTGGCAGTGCTGCTAGTGCGTGTGTTGGTTTGCATGGTGTAGATGTTCAGAAGTATGCTGCTGAAGTCGATTCAGGTCTCACCGCTGACTCTAGTGAGAGCAGAGCTACTCCAGGAGCCAAACATCTCACCTACCTGCGGGCCCCCCTGTGCTGCACACCCTGTCTGGACCAGTCCTGCCGGCTGCGGCTGCAGGCATTGCTTCTGGGGTAGGCTGGCTGAGGAGCAGAGGCTGGCTTTCAGCCGCCTGCAGTTCAGCGAGATCTGCTCCAAGCTCCCCAGAAACTCTCTTGCCTTTCAGTAATGCTTTCCCTTTGAAGCCATCCGGGCATTTTGGAAGATCCTGCCATAAAGTGGCTTGTTAGCATGCACAGGAGTGCCCTGCCTGGCTGTAAGCAACCCCCTTTTCCAAGACTGCTTTAGCCACAGTATTCTTCACTGTTTCATGCCCATTTCCTAGAGATCTTGGTGAGAGCTGAGTGCTCAGCAGCCTTGTGCTGTGATGCTTGGCAGTGTTTAGTGTTGTGTTATGTCCTCCCCTCTGTCTTCTACGAACACCCAGACTTTCCACTGCCACCGGACTTCCAGTCACGGTGCACACAGGACTACTCAGTAAGTCCTGCCCATGTCAATGACAGCCTGCAGGGAAGGCTGCCTTGCACACCTTATTCCCTGAGAGGGGACAGTCACTGGTGACAGGCGTGGGGCATGGCTTGTGGAGACAGGCTCCTAATCCCTGCAGGCTCCCTGCCTTGGTTTCGACTGGCCACCCAGCAAGGAACAGATGCTGTGCTTGGGCTTCTGCATTGCTAGAATGACACCTGGAGCACACTGTTGGAGACTGCTTTGGGGTGCAGGGTGTCCCTTAGCGGGTGCACCCCTGGAATGGCAATATCTCTGCAGGAGAGGGTGAGGGGGCCTTTGTAAAGCTATTTGCAGATTATTCACTGCAGAAAAGTGTAACAGTTACGCAAAGGTTATGCCCCCAAGGGGTACGTGGTATTTAGCTGTGTGATTGCCACTGGAATCCACTGCCCTTCTAGCTAAACCTCTCCAAAGCGTTTCGGAAGTGCCTCGCATTTGTTCCCTGAGTGTGACACAGACAGGTCAGAAGAGGAAATCAGCCTGTGCAGTCACCTCCTTGGTGCCCGTATCTCTTTGGGGCTGAGGAAAGCTCTTTCTCACACACTGAATCACCACGAACAACTCAAAGCCTGGCTTGTCTGCGGCAGCTGTTTACGGTGTATTACCTTTAAACACCCCCTCACATCCCCAGGCCTGTTTATGTCCCCCGTCACTGCACTGCCTCAGCCATTTCTCCTCCCTGTGCCTTTGCAAGGCCTCTGGCCCAGTGTCCTTCGTGATGCAGTGTCTGGCCTGATAAAATGGAGGGAGATGCTCAGCATCCTTCTTGGCTTTGCTTTAAATGTGTAGCTATTAAAACTAAAAGCCATGTGTTATGCAAGTGGATTTTCCCTGAATTAATGCTCTCAGGAGCCCTGGTCCACTTCTTCATACAGCATGCATGACAAGCAGACTTTTTGATGACATAGGATTTTGCTGTGGGAAACAGAGTTGGGAAAGTTGCAAGAGGAGAAGTAGTTTAAAACCCCCATACGGATTGCTATGCTGTGCCAAGGTCCCCGTTCTGCTGGTTGGCTTTTCCTTCCTCAGCCCTGTGTCTGACTGGTGGGACCTCTGAACTGAGGCCGCCCTTCTTCCTCTTCTGGCATGTCTAAGCAGCTCCGTTTTGGTCTGTACAACTTCTCCATCTCTTTTGGGAAGATGCTGGGGATAACTGTTGAAGGACTGGCATCACTAGTGTCATCAAAGCTGGTGGTGGACAAAGCTCTGGAGGAGCACCACTGTGCCTTTCTGGGCATGCTCAGGGAAGGAGAAGCCAGAGGAGGAAGCTTTCTTTGAACTTGTCTGCCATCACTTGAATGCTTCTCATTTGTTGCTCCATAAACATAGCTTCTTCCAGAGTAATGAACTTGTAAGCATATCCTCTGAAATTGATTGAAAGCCTAATTGGCTGTTGTAGGGTATAAAAGACTGATTTAAAAACATAATCTTATTTTAAGACTCTTGATATTACCACAGCGATGCTTCCATTTATGGAGGAGGGGGAGGAAAAGAATATAATTGGGATTAAAAAAAAAAAAGGGGAAAAAAGAGCCTAGTATCTTCATAAAACAGATGGTCCTTTCTCTAGCCACATGTAAAATAGAGTCCTGCCCATGTGAGGATTTACATGTAATTAAGCTGCCCTTGTAGTTTCCTCTTTTTTCCTTGCCTTTTTTATTTTCTCTAAAGAAGGAGGAAGCAAATCGCATGTGCGCCGTTGTCCCTCTCAGGCACTAAGGGCCTGAAGGGCTTGCAGTGTGCAGGACTGGATCCATTTGCAGCAGGGGGGGACTGGTATTGAATGTCAGGTAAGGTCTAAGGGGTGGTCTCTCTGTACTGGCTGCCTTCCTCAGCCCAGCATCTGTGCAAAGCATTGCCCTTCCTTCACATTTCCAGGAGTTAATGCTGATGCCTGTTTGTAAGCTAAACCTTGTATGAGCCTAGGAGACGAATTCACCTCATCCTATGCATCCCCTAAAGCCCTGGTTTAGAAACACCTTTCATTATATGCTTAGTCCTTAAGCCTGTGAGTAGTCCCAGGGTATTTACATCCTTGAAGGTAATTACACATGTGCTCCAGCACATTGCTGAGAGGGGTTTAAATGCGTGTTGATGCACATAGAGCTTGTTGCAAGCTCAGATAATTACACGTGTATTGGTTCAGGGAACTTTCCAGCTCAACTGACCCATTTAGTGGCACTCATAAGTGATGATTGTTCACTGCACCATTATTTCTTTCAGCTTCTCCCCTTTCCCTCCTGAATTTCCTAGTGTTTGAACACAAAAAGCAGCAGTGGGAAACCCCAGCCTCTGCTGTATGCTGCACCAGCCATCTCAATGTAAACACTCGGAACAAGGGGCTTTGCGAGCTGAGTTACTTTTGCAGTGTCAGCTTGTCCCTTCTGCAGAGTTTTCTTTCCCTCCTTCTCTTGCTGACCATAAATCATGGTTGATGTTGTCCTTCAAAGAGAGGATGTACAGCCTTCGGCAGATGTGAGGCTTGCAGGACAAGTGAGTTGATGGAACATTTCAAATCCCTAACTTTGATTTCACAATCTTGCTTAGGGTTTCATTGCTTGAGTCACACATTTTAGTCAAAGGTTAATTGCATGGGAGGGGTGCCCACACCTATTGGACCAGGACTGTTCTGCTCAGCCTCCTCACATCTGTGCCAAGGGATTCATTTATACCAGCTGAGGTTCTGCTGTGTAGCTGTGTCTTGTTTGGAAGGAAGTAGGTGCCTGAAGGCACCAAAAATAAAATATTTCTATCAATAAGAGTATGCTGTTGCTGTCACCAGCCTGAAAAGATTTTTCTTGTATGCTTCAAAAATAGGTAGAAAGGAAAAGGATAAAGCATTTTAAATAATGTCTCTTAAATGACAGCCATAGGTGCTAGAACATAAAGCTTCTCAGTAATGTTGTTACTATGTTGTTTTGGAATGATATTAAAGCTGCAAAGAATGGAAAAATTAAAGAAAGGGGGAAAAAGAGTGTTGAGGGAATGATTGATTTATTTATGAACAAGTTTTTCTCTGTTTTGTTGTTGTTTTGTTTTTTTTCAAACTTGGAAACAAACAGAAAATCATGTTTGACTTTCTCCAGTTTTCTAGGATGGATTTAGAGGGCTGAAGACATTTTTTCTGACATAATACCAACCTTTGGGAAAATACTTCCATTGTTATTTTTCAGGGAGGTTGTGGAGTCTCCATCCTTGAAGAGATCCAAAACCTGGCTGGACCCAGCCCTGGGCAGCCTGCTCTGGGTGGTGCTTGAGCAGGGGTTAGACCAGATCATCTCCTGAGGTCCATGCAAACCTCAGCCACGGTGTGATTCTGAGCTATATGCAGGCACCGAATGCAGTTTCTGAGCTACATCTGTCTTTCCCACGTGTTTCTGCCATTTCTGCCAGGAGATCAATAGCAATCCTGTAATGCAGTTGTTGCCCAAGTCCTTCATAGTCTTGACACAGTAATACCTTCTCAGGACAGTGGCTTCAGAGTATCAGCTGGTGTCAAACCACTCTTCCCCTTACAATTTCTGGTTTTGCTACAATAGGGCAATCGTGAGTTTTCCTGAATTCCATAGATTTCCACAACTTTAAGGCCAGACTGGCCCCAGGGGATATAATCCTACATCATTTTAGTCAAAGGTTCCTAATTTTTGTCCAAAAGACAGATTTAGGCACATGTACACTTTCAGGGCGTCAGCTGTTGGTTGTTACCCCAAGAACCCCTTGGGAAGAGCAAATTATTAGGGATCCACTGAAATCAAACCACTCAGTTATTGTGTCCAGTTTTCTCATGACGTGTGAGGGAGGTGAAGGTGTTACTCCTTCCTTTCTGCTTCTCTTTTGTGCCATTCCAGCAAAGAGCAGTGAATGCTTCTTCCATGTCTACATAGGTGGTGTGTAGAAGTTTGTGTATGTAAAAGATATAAAGAAATCAAAACCATCACAGAGAATAACAGTTCTTTCACGTCTTCTATAGGAAAGTGAGGCTGTATTCAGAATAAACCTTGAAGGTCAAGTCATTGCAGTAGGAGGCTGCAAGTGGAGGGCAGAAGTTGCTGCCTGTGATAACGAAGGCAGCGTCCCATTCAGCATCGTCGTCTGCCATGGGGCTGTAGCAGCACTTGTGATTGTTACCTGCTGATTTGTTCCTGTGCAATTAGGAGGGTGATGCTGCATTTTTGCAGTGGCTTCTGCTGCTGAGAAGCTGGGACTCTGCAGCAGCCTTTGCCATTCTGCAGCATGGCTTTGCTCTGGGGAGAGCATTACAGTAAACAGGAGGAACTCGTGTTGTAAATGTGGTCTGGGACATGGTTAGCTGAAAGCAGCACCAAAGCACCACCCCATCTTTAGAAAGCAGTACTTGGACCTTCTTAGCTGCCTTGTGTGGACGTGCTCCACCAAGCTGGCATCAGCATCATCATTTGTGAGCTAATAAGCGTGAGGCATCCAGATAGCAGAAGTAATGTGTGTATTGTAGCAAAGCCTAACGCTAACTCCTAGTGATAATGCAATGTTCCTTGGGTATCGGTAGCAATGTTCTGTTCTAAAATGGTAATAAAGTGCGCATTTGCTTATTAGTAATGAATGTCAAGCCATTCACCATCATGGAAATATCCTATTTCCATGACTTTGATAAATAGCTGCTGAAGCTCATGAATTTTTAATAGTAGTCCTATATTTAGGGGCTTTCAGTTTCTGAGTGAGATAAAAGGCTCTTCGGAGATGGAGTTCTGGAAGCGCCTTGTCTTTTGCAACTGCTGATACCTATTTAAAGCCAGTGTTGTCTTTCTGATGTATGAATATTCTGCTGACACTGATTGATACGATTTTTATGCCGGAGATTAGGCTCTAAGCCTGCCTGTCACCATAAAGCAAAATGTGTAACTGCAGAGGAACCTGCCATGTACTTTGCTTCATCTGTGTGTGATGCAGGTTCACTTTCCCCCAATAATTATAGTATAAAACCAGGTGCACTGATGCCCCTTTATCATGAGGCTCCCCTACTTCAGACAAATAAATATGTGTAGCATTGTGTGTGTATGCATGGGTAGGGAAGATGTATGTACATATGTGTGCATATAGATAGTGCATGTCTGCACATACACATATATGTGTGTAGCCTCTCTAAGACCTTTTTATAGGCACACAAACAAAACTCGTGTCGGTTTGTATTTTGGTGCTGGCCAGGAAGGCAATACAGACACACACAGAGCAAGCACGTGAGAGGTGAACACACTCAGCACAACATGACTGTCTTTTCTCCTGCCAGCCAGCGGGATTGCAGGGTTTGTGGTGCTCCTCTGGCTCAGCGTAGTTCATCATGGAATAAATATAGTTCACCAGTGGTAAAGCCACAGAATCCTTGGATATTTTTTTTTTCGTAGAAACCAGCTAAAACAAAAACAGAAAGGCAAAACTGAAATCCATAAGTGAAACTCCAGAAGAAAGGGCAGCCCCCAGCCCACCATGGCCCATCTCCACTGCATGTCGGAGGATCATCCTTGGCCCTCCATCCTGCCAGGTCTACGGGGTGCTCAAATCAATGCTTGTGCATGGATTTTCCAAAGATCTGGACCCTGATAGCTCTTGCTTTCTGGCTGAATCCTCTAAACAGCACTGAGCTCCTCCATCAAGGATGCTCTTCTGGACAAAATGAGAGAAAGGCAGAAGAATGGCACTATATAGGTAATTTAAAAAGAGACTGAAATCTTCAAGCTTCTTCCTGTGATATTCAGAAGTTGAGATGTGAGGAACAAAAAGTGTGCACTCTGTCTAGGCTGGTCTGGAGAGCGAGAAACGTCCGTTTCACTGATCTCAGCCCTCAGCGTTCAATTTATTTGTCTGTCAGTGTCATGACAGACTTTCTGATGGAATCAGTTTGTAGTAGACCACTGAAGTCAATTAGAGATCCTCAGTCAGCGCTAATTGCTGGAGCATCCCTCAGTTTAGACAGGGCCATGGTGGTTTCCATCAGTGAAGGATCTCACGTGCTGCATCCAGTTCTTTCTATGGTCATCTCTAGTTTTCAGCTGGCTCAGAGTATGGTTTGTTTGCAGTTGCTGGGGACCATCTGAGCATTTTTATACCATAACCAGTGACTATTACCAAGCTATAAATAACATTGGGGTAGTGAGCTCCCAGGTTTGATGGCTTGTCCCTCCCTTGGATCAGAAGGTGCTAGGAGGATGGTGAATGGAACGTCTAGGTGGCTGGGTAGAGGCACTGCTTTGTGTTTTGTGGTCAGGGGCCAAAACCAAAATGTTGGTGCTTGGCCCTTAAACGAGCTTGATTTCATTTACTCATCAGAAGCAAAGTAGAAGCGATGCAAGGGCTAAGTTGAGAGGCTCTGGGCATTTGCTTCATCTCCATAAATGGGAGCCCTGGCTGTTTTTAGAAAGTAAGTGATTTATCAAGCTTCTTGGGACAGCACGTGTATCAGTCTTCACTGAAATGGTCATTGGCAAGCACATGATTAATGCATATAACACTAAGAAAAATGGTGAAACCTCAGCCTAAAGTAAGAGAAGAGCTAGTGACAGGGTAATTAGCTATCTGAGAAGCTTCCTGATTGAGCCTGGACATGATGAACTTCATGGTGCGGTAGCTGAAGAATTGGATTAAATAATCCCCAAAGCATTAGCAGATAGCACTGAGGACCTGTCAGGTGCAGGTAATGTGAAGCTTTGAAGGTCCTGCAATACATCTGGAGGAGCAGATGGGTACTCAAAAATCCTGATAAACCAAAAAAGGGTCTGAAGAAGACTTGATGATGTTCAAAGGGCACAAATGAGCACACTGTGCTGTGGGATGACCACCTGACTGCAGCTTTCTGAGCTTGTGGCTGATCACATGTCGAGGTCAAGCCAGCAATGTTGTGATGCCTTGGAAAAGGCAGCCTGTCATCCTGAGAAAGCAGGGATGTAGCTTAGGAGAGCAGCGAAAACAACTCTCTTTTTATTATAGGTAGGATTTACATTTTGCATTGGCAGAATTTGCTCTGTCTCAAGGTGATGTCAGTCTGCTGTTGCACTGTTTTCTATGTTACTCTGATTTGCAAAGGAACTATGCTTATTCCTGCAAGCAGCTGTAAAAAACCACCCCCAGGTCTAAAAGCACAGCAAGAATGTGGGGGAGCTGCACTGCTTTATCACCAGAAAATCCCTCTCCACTTGCTTTTTGATTGAAGGCTAGGGCCACAAATTTTTATGCAACACATGCAAATGAGGATTTTTCTTGGGTGCACACATGAAAACGGCTGTCTGGGTGACAAGAGAATGATTGTTCATACGTTAGTGAATGTGTTTGTGGGAACCTGGTCCTCTTCAGATAGACTAATCTCAGTGGTGGTTTGTTTCAGCAGTGTAGCCAAAACTGGGCATGAATTGCAAGATTGATTGCAGCAATCATCTCTTCCATTTGAGCGAATGCTACTTGTTTACATCATCAAGAATTTGCTTTTAAGGTACATTCATTAACCTAGCGAAGTAAAGGATTACTCTAATTTCCCTCTTATAGATGCATTAGTTACTTACATCATTTTCACTTTACAGTCTTGGAATGGAAATTTTTCGTGTCAGTTTTATATGCAAAGAGCAAAAAGATGAATGTCTGAAGTATGTAACTCTCTCTGATTTACTAAATCAATTTATTTAAAATATAAGTGCCTAAGCACTTTGAGCACCTTGCTGATGACTAGAGCTGGGATGGAGAAGTGAAAGGATAGCTTTGCTTCTGTTTCAACTGAGGCACCGGGGGCTGCTCGCAGGGACCATCCTGCACCCGGCTGGTGGTGGAGGAGACCACTGTGCTTGGTGTGCTCCCAGGGACAGGGGCTTTCTGACAAAAATGGGCTGTCCTGCCTTGCAGGCTGGACTTCTCTTTTCTAGGCTGGTCTGCTGGTAAAAAAGACGGGCCATGTGGCCTCATTGTCCAGAATTAATCTCCAAATAATGTAAAACACTGATTACATCAAAGTAAGAAAATAGTTAATGGGATGCCTAATGTAAAATAACAAAGAGATTGTAATAGCTTTAAGCATTTAGAAATTTGAGGGAGCTTAAAGAGTATTAGAGTTGCTACGCAGATGAGCCTGGACAGTTTAAATGTTGAAATTCATTTGCGAGCAGCAAATCCCTGCAATGACAGCATGTGAGTGGCAGAGCCGCGGCAGCTGCCGGGCTCAGCTCTGCTCCCCAGGGTCTGGGGGGCAGGGGGCCGGGGCACTGGGGCTGGCTGTGCTCTTGCCACACTTCTGTCTGGCAGTACTGGCTTTGAGTGACTCAAGCTGAAGCTGCCTCCTTGGAAGAAGAGAGAGTAAACAAGTGATAAGGTGGAAGGAAACATTTCAAAGTTGTCCAGAGGCACTTTTGGCTACAGGCTGTTGCTGAGTCCATCTCCTACTCGAATGCAAAAGAGGAAGGACGAGGCTGAGACTTGAGCACTCGGAGTTTGTTCTAAAGGCATCTGAACCAGCAGCAAGGAAAGAGTTTAGAGTTTTCATTCTTCCTTGCTTTCTGCCTTTCTTGCTTAGGCAGGAGACTGTCAGCTTTTGGTGAAGTGTGCAAGGATAAATAGGCAATGCTGAAGCCTTCGTTCCTGGGAGGTTAAGCATCAAATACCAGAGCTACTTGTTCACTGAAGAGCTTAGAGACTGAAGTCTGAACACATCACGCTGCTGCTCTGAAGTGGTGCAAATCACTTGCACCCATATCAGGGTAAATTCTTGGTGAGTGAGAAGGCAGGAGGCAGAAGAACCTCTTTAGAAATGCCGTCCCTCGTTTAAGAGGACTGGGCTACAAGACCATATCTGTGGTCTTGTATTCAGCAGGCGAGTGAGACAGCTCTTCAGCTCATCACTTCTGCTGTTGACTTGAAGCTGATAACTTCTTGAAAGAGGGGTTAGAAACAAGGCCCAGATGAGGAACCCTGCAGGGACGAATTTCATCACTGGCACGACTTGGTGCTTTATGCAGGAGACATGGACAATCCTGTCAGGAGCTGAACAGGGCTAGTGAGAGAGGTTATGGCTGTGTCACATTGTAAAATAAATTGGCTTAAACTGGACATTCTTCCATCATGCAACCTGTTATTGAACTTCACTATGCCCACTAGCGCAGCAAACTGGAAGCTCTGAGTGTTTTGGAATTGCTTATCCTTATGCAGACCAGTTGTGCGCATACCACAGTCATTTTATTTAAAGCACTGTAAGCCCCTGTGAGCACTCTTTGAAACTTCTTTAAAAATGCTATTGAGAGTTGATCCTTTGTAAAAGTAACTAAATTGCTAGCATTTAAAAAATCAGTTTGGGACTGACTGCTCTGGGATTTGAACCTCAGCTAAACCAGTGAGGGATTGTAGATTTACTTCATACCAGGAACAAAATCAGGGTTCTTGTTATTAGGAAGGACATACTGTCTTCTGTGCGTCTTGAAATGTAAAATTGAAGTTGTTTCTCCTAGGTGAAGGAGAAGGGGAGACCTGGGAGGGGCCAGGGCGGATGAAGCATCCCACCTGGGATTGTGGGAATGCCTGTGGGTCACAATTGCGTGCGTGAAATGTGGAGCAAGGAAATGATAACTGATGGCTCTTGTGGGCAGGATCAGTAGCAAACAGGAGTGTTGCTTTTGATGCCAACTTATGTCCCTTTGAGTTGCTCTGTGATTGCTCTCTGTGGAAAGAATAGGCTATTTGAGGCTAGTTCTAATAAAAAATTCTTTTTCTTGTTTCATGAGACACATCAGAGCAGGCATCGTGAGCTGCTGCCCTCTTCTCATTAAGGGCTTTTCTGTTGGCCATCAGCCCTGGCTGTCCTTTGATCTGGTGTCGGGGTGCAGAGCAGACTTCTGCAAAATGGTAACAGCAGTCTGGGTCTTTCTGTAGGGATTCTGCTTCGTGAGTTGCCTCGGCTGTGGAGAGCCAGAAGGCTGCAGGCAGCAAGTGGCTGGTTTTGGGCTAAGAAGAGTTGAACAGAGGTCTTGCTTCTTGCTGCTGGGGCATGGGCAAATCTCCTGAAAGGGCCCATGGGTCCCCTGGCAGATTTCAGAGCTCTTGTGGTGAATGTACTGCCACCCCTTTTCTGTGCATCTGAGTCCCAGGAGCTGGCTAGTGCTGGGCATTTGAGAGTTGCCAGGAGCTGGTTTCAAGCCTAGCAAATCAGGTAGGCACGTGCTCGTCCCACTGGAGGGGAAAGCTGCAGCCGCCCACGGTGGTGGCAGCACATTCTCATCTTGTTTGGCAAAAAGTTGGTTCCATCTGTCTTGTGTTTCAGCTGTGTGCCCGAGCTTCTGTTTGTTGTGTATCCAACAACTTGGTGTAGATTTGTACTCAGGCAGAATGGACTTTGTAGCACCCGGCACGGTGGTGGGTACGGTGGTGCTGGCTAACACGTGTCCCATCTGTCTTGCATGCACCATCATGTGCCTGATACTTAGCAAGAGATTGATTTTTTCAAAATAAATAAATGAAGGGAGGGGAAAGCCCTGGTGTCTAATGACATGAACAGATATGCCTGCAGGTAGCCTGAGCTCTGTGGCCACTACGTGGCCAGCATCCTGTGTCGGCAAAGGTGGTATCTGGGCTGGAAGGAGCATCTGCAGCAGAAAACACTCCCAGGCCACGTGTTTAAGCTACAACTTTGACACGTTTTGGGCAAAGTCCCAAAAATTTGTTTGTTTGCAGGAGGTTTTTTGGTTTGTGCTAATCCAGGTTTCCAGCCACCCCCTCCTTTAAATTCTTGACATCCCTTGCATCCAGCATTTGGGATCTGAGAGATGAAAAAAGTCCCTCCCTTTTCTCCCCAAGATAAGGAAAGTTGTGGCAGCAGCATCTGCTCCTTTTCAAGTGGCTTTGTGAAAGTGTTTATTGCAAAAAATTGCCTTTTTTGGTTAGCCTACCCATCAATATGAGCATAATGTAAATATTTGTTCCCCAAAATAAAGCTAATGGGAGAGGGGCTTTATTCTATTCCCAATCAGAATTAGTCCAGGAAGTCCAGAATAGCTGTAGTTAAGCCAATAAATTATTAGGAATTTCTGGCAGCTCATGGGAGGACAGGAGCTAGCCAGAGATTTGTTCTTTGCTAGCTGTGGTTCTGCTAAGAACCTCCTTCCTCATGCCAGTTATTTCTGACTAGAGCGTGTGGCTGATAATGGATAACTTTGCACAAGTTTGTTTGTCAAAGGAAACATCTCAATCCAAGGCCAGCTGTGCTTAGGTCTGTAGAAGTTACAACTGTGGGCAATTCTGCTCATGCTTCCATGTGTTTCCTTCTAGAAGCAGTAATTGCTGAGAGTGATGGGAGGGGCGGGGGCGGACAAGGCACATGGCACAGACAAAGCACAACAAAAACCATAGCATCTTTAAATGTAAGGCAGAAATACAAAAGCTGAGAGATCCTGGGAAACAGCTGCCAGAATCTTGCTGTGACAGAAGTAAGTCCTCTACTGAACAAAAGAAAATATAACCTTCTCTTTAAAGGTCACTTGCTGTTCTTAGCTTAAACTCTTTCTGAACCATATGCTGTTGCATATTATTTATTATTTCTGATTTTTCCCTATTTGTGTTTGGATATAATTGCTTGTTGTGCTTGGGTCTCAGATGTGCCTCTGACCTTGCAAGCTATTCATTTGCACTGAGGCCAAGGCAGAACCTTTTCCACTTCACAAGGGCTCTGCTTATGTTTAGAGGTTTGTTCCTTCAAGGCTTTACTTTCTGCATCTAGGGAAGCATCTGTTTCAGGGAAACCTCTTCTGGATCTGACTATTGTTTTGTGTGCATCACACTTGGCATAACAGAACAGCCACATGATGGAGCGGGATTCGAGCCTGGAGGCACACTGCAATACAGCACACAACCAAGAGAAGTCTGAAGAAAGGGGGATTACAGAATATGGGGGGCCCAGGGTTGAGCACTTCACATGTGCCTCATTTCAAAGGAAATTCACTTTGCAATTTCTGTAAGCATCTGAAATGTTGAACGTGTGACAACCAAATGTGTGTGGAATGACAAGCAGCTAAGCCGTTGGATACACTAACAAAGCCATGCGTGTTCTGTGTGTGTGTTTTACACGTAGATAAAACTGAAACGGTCTAAAATCACAAGCCTGGCCAGAGCTTCCCTTTCTAGAACTGGTGCGGCAAAGCAGAAATGGGGCTTCCCAGGAGGTTTAATGAAGGGTGTTTGCTTAGGTGGGTAGATGAGGAAGCTTGCTATGCCTGGTGTTTTCAACCAGTGATTTCTCATGAGTGCTTCCTCTGGGGTAGGAAGGAGTGATGTTTGTTTTCACTTCCCATGCAAACGAGCTGCCAGTTCCGAGTTCCCCATGGTGCATGTGGTTCATCATCTCATATTGCCGTTCCTCTACCTTCTCCCTCCTTTCTTTCCTCCAGCCCATACATAAGTTAGCGTTCTCAAAAAAAATGCAGACCTCTCCCATTTTATTCATACCATGTTTGTTTTGTCTGGCTCGAGAGGCACCTGTAAACAGGTGCTTGGCAAGGCTCAGCCGCTTCAGTTGTGATGATCCCATCACTTTGCCTCTGCAAAGCTCTGATAGAGGAACTGATAAGATAACAGCTATCTGTAATTGAAACGTGATTTTGACTGGGCTATTAGACTGTCCCATTGATAAGGGAAGCTAAAGATCAGTGAGGAATAAAAGCCATCTGGCATGGTGTAAGATGATAACCCTAACTTCATTTAACCTGCCAGTGCTGTCACCCAAAGCCTCGTAGTCCACAGGCATCTCTGCTTGGCTTTGAGTGGCCCTTTCTGCACAGCCAGGCTTTGTTGCAGCCTCTGGAGGATCCACTCTCGGTGGAGCAGGAACAGACCCTTGCGGGTGCGGGTGACACAGGAGGGGGCTTGGGAGGCTGATTGGGTGAAGTTGTCTTGTCTTCCTGTTGATTAAAGTACATAAATCCTTAAATGAGCACTTAATTATGTGAGTATTAGGGAGAGCAGTTTTAGACTGATTTGATCTTTGGAGAGGCACCGGTCGTTATGGAGAGCTGGAAAAAGCATCGACCAACAGGGCTGAGGATATCAGGGTCCTGGGGGCTTACAGAGGGGCTGAGGGGTCCTCTCCAGGGAAGGGAGGCCAAAGAGAGACGCTTGACTTTGACAGCAAGGCTGCCAGACTGTGGTGTGTGTCTGTCCCAGAGGCAGGTCTGTTTGCCATTAGGAGGCTGCGTGCTTTAAGCTGCTAAAGTGACCAAAGGCTTGCGGTTGTGTCATGGAAAATACCGGGGTCGTTCCCTCGTCTCCGGTTTTTGGATCTGTGATACAACACTTTTTGTGCCAGTAGGCACGAGCTGGGGCGTACCCCGTGCTGGGTGGTGTTCGAGGCCAGTTTGGGTGCAGAGGAGAGGTGACTGCCAGCGTGTGTGAGCGGGCAGGGAGGTGTTGCTTCCTTGCAGTGCTGCAGCAGGCTGGCATGGCAGATGGAAACCTCTTGCTCAGCTCCCTCCTTGCTCCAGTGCTGCACAGGGATGTCTTCCAGTAAGCTTTTGATACAGCTGCACCTAGTCTTAATATCTAAAAAAACCCACCCCAGACTGAGCAAATGGCCCTTTGTGACTAAGAGGGTGAAGTTACGATGGGATTTATATCCTGGCAGGATCCCGCAGCACTCCCCTCTTCCCGTACTTAGCTAAAGGGCTGCTTTCTGGTAAGAGAATGTATGCAACTCAACCAAAATGCTTTCTGACAAGGAGTTCATAGGATGAGCGATTTGTGATGGGACATTTCTGTGTGATTGACATCTGGTTTGAATTCCTCGGGTGGGACACAGGGTCTTTCTGCAGCTCCTGAACACGGCTGCCAGTGTAACGTGCCCCCTCATCTCCAAGGGCTGCACCTTTCCTCAGAGCTCCCAAGAGGTGAAGGTGGAAACGTTTGCTGGTTGTATGGAGAGGAGACCAAAGCCCTCTGCTCGTTTATTCGCATCTCTGCCTAAGGCTGCTCTGCTTCATGTTACATCTGCTCCTACAGCTATTCTTTTGTTCCATAAAGCCTGGTTTCCAAAGGCTGCTGGTAATAAAGGGGGTGTCAGGGGGGCACACAGCACCAGTGTCAAGGACTGGCCTCTGAGACAGGATCACTGCTAAGAGCCCCAGGGCCATGAGCTGCAGCAGGGGTGGGGGAGCTCCCTCCCCTTCCTGCAGCTTTCATCGTAGGAATTCCCTCAGCCATCCACCCAGGAGAAGCAGTGTCCCTTCGCCCTGCTTCCCCCTCCTTTGGGAAGCCTCGGGTGGTCCCACGCCTCTCCCTCTCTGCCTTTAAAAGGTGACCCAGCACCCACCCACATGTGCTGCAGGGAGGATTTTGGCTGTCGATCAGAACTGGTCTGCAATGGACTCACTGGCGTGTAGCAAGGCTCCCTGTCGTGATGGTAATTCTCTGGGTGTGTTGTTGTTAAACGTCTGCTGCAGAGCCAGCCTGGAAAAAGGCGAACCCTCTTTTGTTCCACGTGTTTGCCATCAGCATCCCTTGTGCTGCTCATAAGCCCGCGACTCCTCCGTGTGAGCAAATCGCCTGTAGGAACCCACGGAGGTGGGAGTGTGCACAAGCTCATCGCTGCCCAAACACCCACCCTGAATGTTTAATTCTTGGTAATTAGAAATTAATTTCTGCAAAGGTACAGAGGTGCTATCTGAACATCCACTGCTTGGTGAGAGCTGACCCTTGTAAAGCCATCGCATGGGATAGGATGGTGCCACTGGCCGTGGGGGATGCTGCATGATTTATAACCATGTGCTGTACCCTCAGTGCTGTTTCAGCTGCTTGTTGTCAGCAGTTAAGTGGTGACACGAGTAAAACATTAGCAAAATGATTTATTATTGATACATCAGCATAGTTTGGCTTTCTTGACATTGTAATACAAACACCATTTTTACTTGGCAGAAAGTAAAAATTTGTAGATATAAATGTAGTTAGAATGGGTCACATTAGAAGGTCCACTGAGGTCCACTAATATCTTTCACTGATAAGATGACAACAGTAGAAGTCAAACAAACATGTTAAGGAAACATGTGGGATGCTTCCTGATGCACTTTCCCCAGCTGCAGCTGTTTGCTGTATGGGGACTTCCCAAACCACAGGAACAACCTTTGTGTTTAGTCTTTGGACAACTTTTCTTTCATTGGCTTGTCAGTTTGCTTTGTGGAGCCAGGGAAAATTTAGATTTGCAGCACCCTGTGACAACAGGCTGAGCTGCCTGTGTGTGCTGCCAGGGCAAGGATGCTGTGGCTGTGGACCTCTTTCCTACTGGCCCAGGAGAGCTGGTGAGCAGTTGGTCCCTTTTCTCCCTTTCCTTGCCACTTAATTCAGAAACCACTGCTCCACTCTGCCTTTTTCAGGTCAAAGAGTTGGTCTCTGTCCTAACCTTTCTTGCCTGGGGCTCGTCCATCCTCCTGACTGTTCCTGTTGCTGCTCTCTGAGCTGTTTGCAGCTGCACTGCGTCCCTCCCAAGGTGAGGAGACCAGCACGACAAGCACTGCCTGAGATACAGCACCTCAGGCATCCATACAATGGCATGATGGTGTTCCTTAAAGTCCTCTGTTCCTGTCGTGGCTGTTGCTAATGATGCATTTGCTTTCCTGGTGCAAGCTGGCATGCGCAGAGCACCTTGAGCTGGGCACAGGAGCAAATGATCTGTCATCCAGGGTTCGACAAGAGCTCACACCCAGCTGCTTGGCACAGCCACATGTCTGTGTGTTTTCCCAGCTGCAGAAGTATGGTTGTCTTGGGTACTTTTAATGACAGCTGAAGGAGCATCAATATTGTAAATACCAACGGTTCCTAAACGTTGGAGTTGGATACCCAAATCCTGGTTTCTAATCCAGCCCACTCATGAATTTTTCAAGTCCTACCTTTCTCTGGCCTTATCTTCTACCCTGTGATGGGACGTGCAGCCCACTTCTGAAGAGCTCTTCAGAAAGAAGTCAGAACAGGGGCCACTGGGCAGCGTAATTATCCTGGAAAGCTGTAAGCAAATACAGGCTGGGCCTCTCCCCACTAGGTATTTGGATCCTTTGGGATTGCACTGATGTGACTTATCACCGGCCATGAAAAATTGTGGGGACAGCATGAGAAAATTAAGTGAGTTTTTTAATTTCTGGCAGTTTTCTCTGCTGATAATTCATTGTCTGGGCTTAAGATCCTCAGTTCTTGCTGCTTCTATAAAAACTACAGCAGATTTCCCGTGTGTATTCCTGTCCTTAGAGTAGGACACTGACTAGAAATGTAAAGATGTAAAGTTTTAAAATGAGTATATATTGCAGCTTTGAGAACTATTGCTTCAATACAGTGCTGTGTTTTGGGATGGTTTTTTAAAAATCCTTTTGGAAAGCTGAAAACATCAAATAGGAGAGGGAGAGGAGTGGCAGGGAAAAGGGATGTTGAAAAGGTAATGCTCCCTGCTGCTGTCTAGAAGAGTGGTACAGCAGCATCTTCCCTGTGCATCTGTCCTTGGCACGGCGTGTGAGCTGCCTGGCGTAGCTTGACTGTGCCAAACAGAGGCAAATTTGTATTGCACCAGCAAATCCTCTGAACAGTGGTAATGCGGATCAGTTTGTAAGTCAGCTAAAGCCAGAGCCAAACAGGGTTCCAATTTTAATGAATCGCACACTGATTGAGAATAAAAAGAAAATTTATTCCGACTCACTGTATTATGACTAAAATAACTTTTCCCCATCAAGCATGGATACAGAATTTCCCTCTAAATCTGACTGTGATACCCACGTGAAGGCTCTGGTGTGAGTGAGCAGTCGCAGGTCCGCTGCTGCTTTGGGCTTGCTGGGGTTGTGCTGTGGGCTGTGGTGGATGCCTGATGCTCCACTCCCCAAAGCCATGGGCTCCCCGCTCTGTACAGCAGCTCCTACTCACCCAAACATCCAAAGTCTTGATGCCAGGTCCTCGGCTGATGCAATAGAGCACCACTTTTCACACCCACTGCTGACCTGCTCCTGTATTATTTAGGCTTCTTTACCAGGCTGATCTGTACCTTGCTAGTAGTTATCTAATTTCAATTACTTTCATATTCTAATAATCCTGATGTTTACTAGCAATTTTACAACTTGGTGATCCGGGATTTAACTACACCTTAAAACAGCGTGTTGAGGTGCACACTCCTGCTCTTGAGAACGTCCTTCTCATGGACTGAAAACTAAAACTGGGCTGTGTGCATCTGGGGGCTGGAGTTCACATCTCGGCAGTAGAAATACTCAGTGCTGGATGCTGCAGGGGTACAGGCCTGGTCTTGGCAACTAGCATTGTACCCGATTCCCACACAGAAAACGTCCGTGGAGTTGGTGTGAAGATCCTACTCAGTTCACAGGCCCAGTGCCTACAGAGTCTGCAGGATGAGAGTGGATCAATTAGGCGGAAATCTTTAGTTCTTTGAGTTTAGGTTCATTGACAGGGTGGTTGTTTTTTTTTCCTGGTGCAATCAAAATAAGCCTGGCAAAATCTGCCCCTATTTTCTGAACAAAAGCTGTGCACTCTTTTAAGCAAAATAACAAACTGTATGAGCTTTTATGCTAGCAAAATAGGGCAGCTGTTGTTGGAGTGATGTTCCAGCAACACCCTTTATTTCTTCTCAGAAAGGAGCTCCTGTGTTTTGCAAAGCTCTCCTCTTATCTGTACTCATCTGCACCTGATGCATCTAATAAAAATGCAGCAGATTTTAAATTTGCATACATTATTTTGTAATTGCACACGTTCACGTGTAAGCCACTAAAAGCGTTTGTGTTCAGACAATGTCGTGGAGAATGCAGTGATGGACACCTTAGATTTTCTCGGATAATAAAGTGCATTTCATTCCAGCATGGGGGTGGGAACCTGAACCTGGGGAAGGCTTAGACGTTTCTGCCATGCACAGAAAGGATTCCCCACCTCCACCAGCAGCAACAAGCTTGTTCTATTTTTATACTGCTTTTTTTTCTGTATGCTTTTACCTTGGGTGTACTTTGGTCTCCTTGAATAAGTAGAGACTCTTAATAAAAGGATTGGATTTTCATCGTCTCTGTTATGAATTGTAATGCTAAAATCTCATAGGCAGCTGTGGGAGGCAGAGGGAAGCATATGTGTATGTGTGTGTGTGTGTGTGTGTGTGTGTTAGCAAACCGTTTTGCATATTGCTAAAAACATATCTCCCCATGTTTCCTTTGCAGTGTCTTGCCATCTGGTGAACGGTCAGGAACATTTCTTAAACAGAACTGTGATGAAAACATTTGATTTTCACATAATGATGTTTTGCTGAGGAAAGATTAATCCAGCTATTTCATTGTCTTGTATCTTCCAGAGGGGTTTTTTGGTGGTGTTTGGGGTTTTTTAACTCCTGTCTTTGTGCAGGTGCCTGTCTGACCAGTTTCTTTAGGTTGCACACCTAAATGTGTATTACCGTGAGTCTTTGTACAAAAGACTACTTATGTGAAAAAGAGTGTTTTCCTCCTCAGATACAGTGGCAGGGTAGATCCTTTGCTTGAATTAGTAACAAAATTAAGATGTAGATACCTTTTGCTCAGTTATTACTTCACAGGCAGCAAAGTGCTGAGAGTGAGCTGGGTTGTTTCTCCATTTAATCATCTATGGTATTGCTAATTAAATTCCAATTGCTGGAGCTTTGTTAGTGATAATAATGTGAAAGCCAGGAAAAAGCAGCTTTTTTTTTCAACTCGAGGCTGAATGTGCAGAACTGACCATTAGAAGAAACCCATTATTTCAGTTGTTATTGAGCAATTCAAATCCGGAATTACCAAGAAGCACTTGGAATGCCAGAACATCATCTTCACACTTGCTTTTCAGTTTATAACCAAAAGCCATTTCTGCAACCTAATTGACAGACTGTCTTTTAAGTGCTTTATAATCCAATTAACATCCAGAACGGTAATAAAGCATTCGAGTGAATGGAAGTAATTCGTCTTAAAATGACTTGCAACACTGTATTTGCAACAAAGGTTATCCGACTGTATTGTGGGCTCGTTTCAACAGTTATAGCTTTACTTTGGAAAGAGAACTGCTAATCTAACAAAAATATATTGCTTTTTATCAAGCCACATTGAACAAATTAAATTGTTGAGCTGTTTTGTGGGGTGGCCTCGTGGACTATCATCTGTCCCAGGTGCTTGTTAGTATGTTATTTCCAAGACGTTTAACTCGCTTGGACTTCAACTGGGTGATGAAGCCAAGGTGAAGTGCAAACCTCCTCTAGGTGTCAGCTCATTGCTTTGGAACTGGTGCTTTTCTCAGCTGTAAAGAGGAAGGGAGCAAAAGCATGAAGGCCTGAGCAACCAGGAGGTCACGGCTCTGCTTCCATCACCTCTCACTGCTGATTGCAAAATGTCCGTTTCTTCTCTTCTGATTGTTTAGAACACTGCCCAAGTTAGGAAGTCGATGTAATGGCCACTTGGCCTCGCATCCTGCTTCTGGAAGTGGCTGGTAGGGGGTACCTAGGGAGAAGTGTAAGCAACACAGAACATGTGAAGAACAGTTCTTCTGCCCATGCATACCCTTGCACTTTTTTCCCCCAAATATGTGATACGTCTTTGTCAAAACCTTCTTTTCATCACTAGTGCCTTACATCAAATGTCTTGTTCATGTTGAGGGCATCTCTGAGGAGCCAGAGTGAAGTATGGAGGTAGAGAAAGGATTCATATTGGTCTGAAATTTCCGATTTTGTCCCTGTCCTGGGCTGTGTCCCCTTCCAGCCACTAGCTGGCCACTGAACATAGCAGGTTATCTGTGGAGAGTTGACTGCACAGGAAAGTCTGGTATTTTGGTGCTGTTACGAGTTCATTGAGAGACACCAGGGCAGGGTAAAGAATGAAGACAGCTGGGAGGTGGTTTGCTATGAGGCCTGCACTGTGTCAGCTGTTGGGAAGGGCACCAGAGGGAAGTCATTGCCCATCCAGAGAGTGTTAGGTCCTGCCAGAGATGAGAACATGTTACCTGTACCCTGCCGATGGGGAGGTGGTGCTGCGGGCTCGGGGGGAGGCTGTCACCCATCTGTTTCCAGGTACAAAAATGTAACTCAGAAATGGTTGTTGAGAATGACCCATCACCACCTTACTCTGTACAATCCTGTTTTCCTTGAACCTTGTCAGGAGAGTGTAGTGCCATGCTCTGAGCATTTATTTGACCTCTCCAAGCCGTCTTTGGGTACACAATGTTGTAGTTGCCACAGAAGCAAATTACACAGTAAACATTTGGGGAAGGCTATAATTGCCAGAGGACGAGTTAAGCTGAGCTAACAGGGAGGCGAAACAAAGCTTCTGGTGTGGTGGTTGTAGGCCTACTGCCTGGTAGAAGGGCTGAGGCAGCTTTTCATTATGTTACTTAATAGCACATGCAGTGGTTTTGAGTAGCTGATAAAACATCTGAGCTTTCTTTTTTCCCCCTTCTTGCAGCTCTCCATGAATTCCCCAATGACATCTTCACGAACGAGGACAGGAGACATGGAGCTGTGGTCCTGCACGTCCTCTGTGTAAGTTTTGTCACTTTGTGTTTCTTCTTCTGTCCTTGTGGAGAGGGCTCAGTGCGCTCACCACAGGGACTTCTGGTCTCAGTCATGGTTGAGAGTGAGTTTCAGTAACTACACTGAGTGTGACATACTTCAGTTTTACAATAAACCCATTTTGAAAGCCCCAGTGCATGCTGTCATGTGAATAAATTCTTGCAAGTTCCTTGACTCCAGCCAGACCAGCTTTGCTGAGGCCATCAGGCGACTGTGGTCCCCTGAATTCCCCCAAATAGTTAAGTTGCTAAAGTGAGTTTTTCTTCCTGAATATATTAAAGAAAAGATTGTAATTTCTCATATATCAGCTGCAAAGTGTTCTGGATCCTCTTGAGAACTCTGGAGGATGTTGGGCAGGCGAGGGATTTGCCTTAAAGTTCAGAATTGTGCCAAGAAGACTTTAATTGATGCTATTTTAAAGACCTTACGAATATCAGAAATCTGTGTAATTTGAGGCTTGGAGTTTTGTGATCTCTGCCCCAAGCAAGTCAGTGTAAGTGGTGTGCATGGGTAAGGCCAAAATTAAAGATACTCAAGATAAATTTAGTTAACACTTAGCTAGTGTTAGAGGACCTTGCGTTCAGCAGCTTCAGTACTCTTACAGAGGGAAGCACTGTCCCTTCAAAATCCATTCTTCAACTTTTGTTAGGTAGATGAAGACAATTCTTTTTTTAATGTCATCTTAATTTAAGAACTGCCAAGTTGGAACTTCTTGAGAGGAAAAGGCATTTTTAAGCAGCCAAGAAAATACCTGCATCTGAGGAATGTTTAAAAGCATTTCATAATTTGTAATCAGATTAAATGAGCAATCACTGTTAGCTATGTGCGATGATTCATGATTTCTTTTCAGGTATGAATTAGATTGTATTGCATGTTGTAATGTGAGTGCTCTGTGTTAGAATTTTATTTTGGCTAAATGGCTGCAATACTTTGTTGAGTAACATTGCTATTGACTTTTTCTGGCAAGCTCAAGGCTTCCAAGTTTCCATGAGAACACTGAGTTTTAAGATGTTGTGGACAGTGAGCGGTCAGATAGTCGCATAGCCCCGGCCGTGGGGTTTTGCACCTACCTGGACATGTGTCGCAGCCAGTGTGTGTTTGCATCCCCAGTGATGATGGTTTGTTTTCCTGGCAGTCCATGCTCTGCACCTCCAGCAGCTTTTGTGTTTTGGCAGGATAAGATCATCTGTTAATTCAAGGAGTGATATTAACTGCTCTTAATCCATACAGAAAGTGTGTAGACATCATAATGTAGTCTTGAAATATACTGATAGGCTGTGGGCACCCTTGTAACTATACTGTGGTTAATACAAAAAGCATTAGAAGAGTTTTTTAGGAAAGGGTTAAACTATATACAGTTAAATTCATCTCTCTTCTTGAAAAACAACTAGCAGACTCCTGTGCAGCCACTCCAGGCAAAAGATGATGATGATTATAGCAGTACGTTGCTGTCTTGTAACCTACCATTTCTTAGATTTTAACACAAAAATTATTTTTTTTAAAATCTCTAAAGTTACAGGAATAAGTTTATAATGAGAACATTAAAAATATATGTTGCTAAAATAATTCTTAATCTCAGTGTCATCCGTACCTCTGAATGTGTTTTTCCAGGCTATTTAGAAGAGGCAAGACCTGGACTGTATTTTTTCATTATTAGTAATCACAGACTGTTCTCATACAGTTGACTACATAAACTATGAGTTGGGTTATTTTCCAGTCTACTTTAAATTATGATTTGGGCTTCGTAATTGCTCTCTAGATAGTTTATTTTATCACAGACTTTCTTTGTCAGTTCTGAATAAGCTGTATATACTCTTAACATATACCAAGATGGGGTTTGGAGGGCTGAGATTTCAAGATGAACTGTCTAGTTTAGACTAAAAAGAAAAATCCATTTTTAATGAGAACTAGATGTAAGCATCTGATGTCCCAGCAGAAGCATATCCAGTTTATTCCCCTCTAGCAAGCAGCAAGACAGATACCTCGGTCCATTGGTGCTCCATCATCCTCCATGGTGATTTTATTGAGCAAGAAAAATTATTGACCATGTTCCAGCTCGTGCATCCCTGAGGTACAGGACCCTTGGCTGTTGGAGGCTGTCATAAGGCACACGGGTCCAAGACAGCGACCATCAGCTGGGAAGTTTCCCAGTGTCTTTCTACCCTGAGCTGCCAGCTTTGCAAATCCCAAGGAAAGCTCCCCCAGGCTTCACTGTCTGTGGCCGTGATCCAGCCCCTTCAGTGGAGTGAGAAGCAGAAGCAGCAATGAGAAATGCTTTGCCTTTTCCTGCAGGAGAGTAACTGTTTGTAACTATTGTCAAAGAAAAAATGGACACTTAGAGAAAATAGACAACTGTCAGCATTTAGCAACCTGCCTCTTTAGTCTGGGCTGAAAGGGGTTGTCATCGTATTGGGGTGATAAGCCTCTAATTCTGTTCTTTTACCCTGCAGCGATCCAGTTACCAGATGTCTGATCAAATCAGAGCATGCACAGAAATGCACTTTGTGGGGAAAAAAGGATACAGACACAGAGCCGCATTGTCTCAGTTGAAATTTCTTTGTGGGTTTGAGGAAACTGGACTTTAAAAGGGGCTTTGTAATAGTAGGGAGAACAATGGAGTGATGACTAGCAGGTCATCATCATGCTTCTCATGTTTATTGACCTCCCCTTAAACTGGTTTTACTCATTTCAGTAAAAATTTGTTCTTTTTCCTCTCCCCCATTTCCCATCCTTTCATGTTTATTTCAGAAAGACATCAAGGTAAAGCTGGTTTAGCAGAAGCCAGAGAACCAGAGGGCAAATAGTAGAAACCAGGGCCTTGGGGCAATGCAGTAGATGGCCTCTCGGGGGATTCCCAAGGTATCTTCTCCCCATTGTTTAATAAAAGTGAAAACACAAAAGGCCCCAGCAGATCCCACAGTGGGACTGTGCAGAATTATTTAACATAATCCAATGCTTCGTAAAGATGAAAGTAAATCCCTAAACGGTTCAAAATCTAGGAAAAACTGGTCAGGAACAGTTTAGCTGAAAATACTTCAGTTTAAAGGAAAAGTGGGCCACTGAAAACATACTACAAGTTTGGAGCTGCAGTGCTTAATTTCACCCTAGGTACTTCTTCAGAGGTCATCAACTGATTGCTTCACTGCTATTAATTATTTAAATGTTCCCTCTGAGAAGAGGGCATGCTGCTATGGACAGTGACACCCCCACTGAGGCACTGGTTTGGAATGTTTGGTTTGGAGGGATCCAGAGCTGGGATTTTGAGAGTCTGGTGCTGTTCACTGCTGAAGGATCAAGCGTGCAGCCTGCAATCCGGATCTCCCCAGCACTTGAGAGCTCCATTTTGCAATCTGAACATTGTTTCTGATGGTGTGCAGATGTCTAGGCATTCTCGTAGCATTTTAGTGGTTTTCAGTTTGCCCCAGCAGATGTATACTGATGCCCATGCAGACCTCCAGCCCTGCTGCAGTCATGGACACTGGGTGATAGGCACCCGTTACCTCCACGAGACAGGGGAGGGAAATGGCTTCACCAAGTAATTCATAAGGTCTTTGCTGACAGCAGAGGAAGGAGGGTTCGGGTATTGCTGCAGGTTCCCTGGAAAGGCCTGATAGGACGAGCCCTCTTTCCTCCCTGCCCCATCACTGCTCAGTCTTCGCCTGCCCAGCTGCAGTCTCTGCCCCAGTCCCTGTGTTATCCCAGTATTTTTGGCAGTACAGCGTTAATTCTGCTTTTCCCAGCTTTCTCTCAGCAAATCTAGAACGGGCTGTCAAGACACATCACACTGCCAATGTGAAGAATCCATGCGTGTGCATGGTTGGGGTCAAGCTCTTGGCCAGGCAGAGCCAGGGCACTGTGCACTGAGCAGGGGTGAAGGAGCAGTGTCTGCATCTGGAGATCCCTGATCCTTCTCGTTTGCCATGGCTGTGTAGCCATGGGAACGGGGTGCACCAACGGGCACCTGCCTCCCTGATGCGAGTCTCTTGGAAAATGTAGGTCGCTCTGGATGTGTCCTGTCTTTATCTATTTCTGCAGGGAGTCAAAAACCAGCCGCATCTCATTTCTACGGCACAGAGCTGTCTCGTTAGGGTGATGATTTTCCAGTGCCCTGGATGTGCTGGCTTTTGTGATGCTGCACAATGCAGACAGCTTGCTGCTGAGCACATCGTGGTACCATGGGCTGCTGCTCCGAGTAAACCTGGGCTCTGTGGGTTCTTCCTTTGCTTGGGGTTTTTCTTTAACTTCTCTTTAATAATGGCATTTTAGATGGTTTTGTAATGCAGTCGGGATTGAGGAAAGCTCTCTGCTGGGTTACAGTGGTTTCAGTGATGGCCCTCGGCTGTGCCCAGTGGCTTGGGACAGGGCGTCTGCAGGGGGAGTAGCCAAGGACGGGCGCCTCTTCCTTCCCCGGCTCCCTTGGGAAGAAGGCAGAGCTGTGGGAATTACTGGCTGCTACAGCAATTAAGCTGTCTTATGAAAAGCTTCTTGCTTTAGCTCAGTAAAGCAAGTTTTAATCTGAGTATGAAGTCTGGCACAGGAAACTCAAAGGACTGCTGGACAAACATGAAAAATTGTCATTTATGTCCTGTGCAATGGAACATGTATTTTAAGTAAGATATTTTATCTCCTTTGATGCAGAGACTGCAATTACTTCTCTGATGCTTGTTTGTTAGAAACATCGTTTTAGAATCAATCCTAATGTGATACTTAATCTGGTATTTGTAATCCTTTAATGCAAGGCCATTATATTTTTGTAATTTTTTGATGTCCTTCTGGGAAGAAAGTGTCTTTTAAGTAGGTTGCCTGTTTGAAGACTTGTCTTCAGACATGTCTTCACTTCAAGCCCAACACAACTAAATGATGCTGGGGCTGAGACTTACTTTTTGTGTGGTGTCCATCCCGTTGTCCCCTGTTGCCATTACACATGTCGTGCTTCAGCTCTGCCCATGGCACACTCACGTTCCCCCACTGCTGCCTTTGCCCTGGTGGCTGTTTTCAGGTGGAACAAACTTCAGTAAGTGCTGCCCTGCTGCTTTCCTTACCTGCACTAAACCAGCTGCCCCCTGCGAGGACAGACTTGTGTGTATTGAAAGACGAAATAATGGTACTCTTTGTTGGCTTCTCAAGTTAAGTTAAGTGGAAGCTGATACCACCTTATCAGATGCAAAACATTAAAGCCATGCTGTTTGCATTCCCCACATTTGACAAACAGAACAGACCTGCTTGCCCTGATTCTGGCTGTCTTCCTTCTTTCCACATAAAATAACCTGGACTGGTGTCTGGACTCCATCTTTACGAGTCTGACTTGACATAAAATTAAATTTTTTGGTTGTGTTCCTGCTGGCCCAAACTCTAAACGTTATTTTGGTGGTTTAAAAACAAACAAACAAACAAACAAAACCCCACCAAAAAACCCCTAACAAACTTTCAAGGAAGTAACAGTTATTGTCCTTATGTATTCACTTACCAAGGGTAGTTGCCAGTGTTTTAGTTTGTGAACCAAGCTATTTTCTAGCCAGATATTCCTTAGATTTTGACACTTTATACTGCGTTGCACTCAAGCCAGTTAAATAAAATTAGGGAAAACCCCCAGCCAAAACCAGATTTGTGACAACAATGAGGTCATTAAAAATAAATGCTCAAGCGTGTAAGTCAGAGTGGGTTCAGCCTGATCTGTTCTGTCAGCCTGGTGATAAAATTTGCTGAAGTCACCCACAATAATCTTACTGACTCCAGCAGGCTTTGCCTCGGTGTTTTCAGCAGACACAGCAGCACGGTGTTCCCCACTACCTCTGAGAGGATCACAGAAAGTGCTGTGACAGTTCCTTCACATCTGCTTTTCTACTCCTTACTCAGTCCCTTTTTTGCCTTTTCTCTTGTACCTGATCCTACAAATGTGAAAGCACAGATGGGCAAAAGAAAATTCCCTTGTCACCTTTTTGGGTTGTGGTTGTGCCCTCTGAAAATCAGAATGTGATGAGATGTAGCTTCTGTACCTGCCTTTGGTTATCAGGACATGGATATGCCTTGTCAGTGCTGCTGGAACCAGTGCAAACCCACCCCTCGCATCATTTGAATGCTCATTTAAAAAGTCTTAGAAGGAGTTTCCTAAACTGAAACTGAGGGATGTGTTACACCTGATGTCCATCCAGACTGATGGCTGATCTGGTGGGCACTGCATACGGTACAGTCCTGTGACCTGAAAAAACCGTGAGAACGTACAGGAGGCAGAGACTGTGCATGTGTGCCACGTGTGGAGGCAGATGCTGAAGTGACCTGGTTTGGCTTTTTGAGCAAGTGCTTTTTTTGGTTTGTTGTCTTCTCTCCGTCCCCATTGCCTTGCCCTCCTTTGGGAGAACTTGGCTACCACAGCAGCAGCAGATTGCAGGAAGCCCAAGCAACCATATGATGCCCTGCGCTCTGTGACTGTAGATTATGTCAGACATAGAGGATGCACTCAATTTATAGGGATGATGAGGTACAGATTAGTGTTCTTGAAAGGCATTACTGTGTATTTGGGAAAGGAAAATGATGGCATGATCCAATGGAGATTAATATGATTAGCAGATCAAAAAATCCAGGCTGAAGTTGGGCACCTGCTATCCATTGTATTTCAATGGGATTTGGCCACATAACTGGGGCTGTTCTGATTCTTCTTCCTCCGATGCACAATGCCTGTGAGGCATTTGCTTCTTTTATCTCTGTTCGTACAGTTATCTGTTGGTATCATGTCAGCAGCTAGTGCCCCCTCTACAAGATCGAGGTCTCTGCTGCATCTTGACAGAGTTGTAGACATGGAATTTTGCCTACGTTGGTGATTGCCATTTTTCAGTGTCAGAGTTTCACAAAGTGTAAGTTACATTTATTCATGTTTATGAGTAGTGACAGAGGAGCACAGAAACTGTCCCTAATGACAGTCTAGCAAGATGGTGTCAAAATCGTCCATTATAATGAAATTCCCATATCCAATTCTGAAAAAATATACTGGAATTATTTTTGATCTTGAAAAGTTTCCATGGCTGAGATTTTCACAGAAATTAACTGGCTTTTTGCAGCAAAGTTGTAGTTAAATTCTGGCAAGTTAGAATCTGGGGTTTTGGGGGAGTTGGGGAATTTAAGCCTGTTCCTGGAAAATTAAAACAAGAACAAAAACCCAGAGGCCATTTTTATTGCTGCTTTGCCTGCAGAAAAAAATACTCTGGTCTCCTTCCATCACCTGAACTTGGACAGTAAGCTTCGAAGACAAGCAAAGCAGGAGGATCTGTTGGTGATGTGGTAACAACTCTCTGCTTCTATAGGTAGTTCTCTACAAATATTGGCCACTTCTGGCAGCTCTCCTTATTCACTGCAGCTGAGCTACATGTAAAAATAATTCCATAGTGGTACCTGACAGGTGTTATAAAAAGGATGGAGCCGTCTTTGAACTTGAGTTTTGTCTCACTTTGGGAGTGGAAAGACTAATAATATCGTAATACCTGTGAGTGATACTGTGAAAAAGAAAAGGATTGGTGCATGGTCACCTGGTTTATTGGGCCAGATTCTTTCTCGGGCTGCTTGCTTTCAGGCACAGTGCAGGTGGCTCTATTTGTGAGCAACTCTATCTTTTTTTTTTATTAAAAAAAAACGAAAATCTCTAACTACACGCACTGAAACCCTAGCAAAATGCTATGGAGACATTAATTTCCATTGTGAGGGGGATTTATGTGATCAAGCCAGACAAGGAGTGTAAGCTCATAGCAGGATGGGAGTACAGGTGCTGCTGTGGGACTGTGATGCTGTAGCCAGCCCTTGGGCCGTGCTGTGCACTGTGCAAACCTGGTGGTGAAGCTCTGTGCGGTGTTGTGGTTCACGACACTGCTCTGGAGCAGCACCCCTATCATCATCTGCAGTGAGTTTGTGCTGCAGGGTGATGTGGGGACACACAATTTCCTTGGATGCGTGGGAGCAGTGAGCCTGCTGGCCTGAGCACAGGGTGCAGCCCCTTGCAGGGTCCTGCCTCTGCCAGCGGCAGCCAGCGAACTCCCGGGGGGGGGGAATTGGAGAGGGAGAGCTCAGGTGTTCATCTCTCCTACCTCACCGTGTGCAGCCACTCACATCCCCTCTTTTTGGACGTAGCTGGTTTGTGCACAGCTGCTGCCATGTGCTTTGTTCCAAGTTTATGCCCTGAGCCTTGCCTTTCTGTTTACTAGCCTGATGTTTAAGGATCTCTCATGTGCACGCGTGTTTTCACAAGTACGTAGCAATAAATAAACCTTGGCCAGTACTGCTGGGAATGAGATCCAGGAAGGTGACATGGGCTCTCTGTGGCAGGCTTTTGGTAGCACATGCAGACAGGTTGTTCTCTAGTTCCTGTGGGTATGTGAGCTGTAATAGATACGCTGTGTACCTGACACCAAGAAGTGCTGGCCTGTCCTGCAGGTCTTCAGAGGATGCAGTCATCCTCTCTTCTCTCCCACTTGTCCTGCTGCACAGGCCACTTGGCTTTCCAGCTTTCCAGGGTCAGCTCTCCTCTCCACAGCTTGTCCTCTGGGCAGTGTGGGCAGGACTCACCTGTTTAGGTGGTGCCCTTATTCCTCTGGCTCTCTGGATTTCTGTCTCTGTTCCTTTACCGCAGGTCTAAGTTTGTGTCACGTGGTTCAGGGGTAGCCTGGGCGGCCTTGGATATGTCTGTGCCAGTAAATTAGAGCGGGCTGGGACACAGGCACAAGTCTGGATGTGATGGTGTGCTCTGTTGGGTTGCTGGCACACTTTTCACCTGGTTTTCCTCTACACCAACAAGCATTTTCCTGTCCAGTGCCAGAACATGAATCAAAACAGGGGACAGAGATCCTTCCCTCTGGACAGTATGGACCAGGTTATCCTCCTTGAGGATGAGAGCTCAGTGACACGGGTGTAAGCCACGCTGTGCTATTTGCCTGTCGGGGCCGAGATCAGGCTCTAGCATGTTCTGTTTAATAATACAGAAATACAAATTAAATGTTTCTTGCATGACATTGAAGAATTGATTCGCCAGGTGTCCTTTCAAGTCTCATGTTTGCCCTTGGGTTCCAGTCATTCAGAAGTTGTTCCTATGTGGAGTTGAGCAAGAATTATCATTGGGATCCCAGACAACGTGGCAGGGCACTTCAGTTGCAGAAAGCAAGCTCCTTTCCCCTTTTCAAAACACTGGCATTTCAAAAATTACTCCTCCAGGGTTTAGATTTTCACAGAGTACAATCATAAAAAAGCCTTGCACTGTGCAACAGGGGGAAAAAAGGAAGGCAAAAATATTTGTGTGTGGCTTAGCAAAATCCAGAGAATTAGGGGGGAAAAAAAAGTAGTCTTTCTGATGATGATAGAATTTTGGCTGCTTTTGATAGCTTGTAACAACTTTCGGATAAATACTTTGTGATCTTTTTGTTAAATCCCAGGGAGCCCTGTGAATTCTTCTTTCAAAAGCATTTTATTTTTTTGAAAAGCGTATATCAGAACAAGCCTAAGATGAGTTGGGGTGCTGCAGTTCATTTCTGTTCGGCAATCTCCAGACTCAACATTTTCTCTTTCCTTTTGCAGGCCGTGTATATGTTTTATGCTTTGGCAATTGTCTGCGATGATTTCTTTGTCCCTTCGTTGGAGAAGATTTGTGAAGTAAGTATTAGAAGGTATTACTTAAGCTTGTGTGCTGCTTTAGCAGCAGTTCTGGAGAGCCTCAGAACATGGTGATAGTGTATTTACTATTGTCTTAGAGCATTCACATGATTCTTGTTGAGTTGCTTTTGCTGCGTGTGTACATTGGTTCAGCTTTGTGTTCTCACTCACGGGAGATGGGCTGGGAGTCTGCTGGTGGGTAAACTTGGCTGACGCTCCCTCTTAAAGCTAGCAGTCACCTCTCAAATAATTCCTATATATGCATCATACCACTTCTTAAAAACAGAGGCAATTTATAACATAGTGAAGAACGCGGTTTTTAGAGCAGTGATTCCCTAACTGAGTCTGTGCTGTGGGCTCCCCAGCAGTTTTAGCTGCAGTGTGGGTTTCCATGTATTAAGCCCAGCAGGGCTTGTTAGCTTGTCCTGCACTCTACTGCTTGCTGCTGACGTGCTCCCACTTCTCTGGCCAAGAAACCCTGCCCTTGAGGTAGGATCCAGCCATTGGAAACTGCGAGAGATTTTGGTTTATTGACCATGTAGGGAGCAGAGCTTTGGTTCAGGTATGGCTTTGGGCACATCACTCAATTCTCCTGGGGCTTGGAAGATGAAAACCTTTTATTTCTTGACTTTTGCATGAAAACATTGATCTACGGGGTGTTTCTGAGTTTCATGTACCATTAACTTAGAAACCTCCTAAGCATCAAACTGGGAAATAAAAAATGCACAAGAGAGTTTAGATGTGTTGGTATTTAAAAAGAAAAGAACACCCAAGAGAGGGAGATATGCCAGGCTCTCAGCCGGCTGCCTGAGAGCTGGGTCCTGTCCCTGTGGGACCAGGGGATGTGCCTCCCTCCTGCTACTGCTGCCTGGGCAGTGAGGACCTGCACACCACCAATGCATTCACCCCAGGGCTTCTCAGCTCCCAGTGCAGGCACTGACAGGGCAGGACTGCCCTGAGCAGACCCATGTCAGAGCTGGGTTCAGCCGCTTGGACTTTGGTTAGAGATGAAGTCTTGGTTGTGGTTCTGGATGCTGCAGATGTGCATTGTGGTTGCTCCTCAGGGCCTTTTGTCTTGGCTTGGGCAGTGTGCAGCACAAGAGTTCACAGGCCGACGGCACTCCAGGTGCTGTGATAGCTGCTGTTGCCTCACCTTTGTGTGTCTTTGCAGATGTCTCTTCAAAAACACTAGGCCTTACCCTTAGCTGACATAAATTAAAACCTCTGGTGATTTACCCCAGCAGAAATCATAGATCTTGTACTTTGCCTTCAAAGTCATAAGTTTCCTACCTTGTGTTGTGTTGGTGTAAGTTGTAAGGCAGCAGGGACAGCAAGGGCAGCTGTGAAGAAGCTCTTGAACATTTCCACCTTCTGCTAAGGTTGGCATGCTGAAAGTTTAGAAGACAAGGAGTACATTTTAGCCTAAATCATCTCGGACAGCTACAGGGTGAACACAGCCCACGTGCCTGAAGTGCCTGCAAGGCCTCTCCAATGTCATTCTTGGGCAATGAAATCTTTGCATGTAGAAAATATGGTTTGGTCTTGCCAGGTTGACGTCTCTGTCAGCTGTAGGAGATGCATGCCGATCTGCCTGGCAATAAGTGTCACTCATCAGGGCACGGGCTGTGCCTGGCCCTGGGAGGAGGTGTGGGAGATGGCAGTAGAAATCATTTGTGCTGTCAGGTCTGATGGAAGTTGTCTCTAAACTAACCTGATATTTGTAGCTCAGCACCTTGCCATACAAGTCTTTTTTGCATCATCAAAAAAAAATGTCTCCAAACATCCCACTATTTTGGTGCACAAGTATTGAGGTAACTGAAGGGCAACAACACAAGGCAGGAGCTTCTGTTCTGCAAAGCTGCTGCACTCTCCAGGGATGAATCTAGAGAAAGCCCCTGAGAGGTTTAGGGGGAGGAAATGGAGACATTGATGTGGAAGTGGGGATGGGAGGTGCTGGAAGTGTAGAGATGCTGAGTTATTTCACCTCCCCTCTCCCAAGCAGGGGAACCCCTCTGGGAAACGTGGGTCTAGCAGTCCAGCCCAGGTCACTCTAGATGAACAAAACCTGAGCTGAGTAAGCAATGTCCAGGACAGGTTTGTATTTTGGGATACCATCAGTATGCCTGAGGACAGGTCTGCCACCCAGAGGGACATCAGTGGAGTCAGGAGATTGAGAACATGATTATTTCTCTTGACTGAGCACTCATTAAATCCCATCTAATGAGAGTGTTTTGATTAGTGTCCTTGCTTATGGCACAGAGGTCTGACCTGGGTCTGTGGAGCACTAGGTCCTGTTACAGCTCCGCCACAGGGCTCTGCAGGTGACCTCAAATAAGCTCCATCACTTCTCCACACCTTGGTTTCCTGCACTGCTCTGTAGAAATGTTGGTCCTTGGCTGTTTTTACAAACGATGATAGGAAACACCATGCACGATGTTAACAGTTTCTAGCTTTAGTGGTGGTAAACTTGGTTATCTTAAATGAGAGGCTCGAACTGGAGAAGTGCCTCTCCTTTTACTTGTCATTAGTGTTCTGTGAGTGCAGGGCCTGTGCATCTCTCCACCTTCCCCAGAAGGTTGGTTACAGAGGTACAAGTGTCAGAATTATGGTGCCTTTTGTTCTTGTGACAACTTCTCAGATGTGTTTGAGTTTGTTCAGACATCTGATGTCTGAAAAAGACCCTCCCTGGGTCCTGGAAGGCTGCTTTCACTTGACCAGATCTTTACTTTTTGGTTATTTGTTGTCTTCTCAATGGTACATAACAACTCAAGTCCTTTAAAGGTTCTGAACCATTGTGTTGCCCAACACCACCAATGAAGTAAGATGAATAGTAACAAGTTTTATTCAGTTGTTTGTGAAAGAGAAAACTTAGCAGTAGAACATCAGGTCTAGCATTACATATATTAAGAAATTACTGTTCAGAAGATACTGTGTCATTAGAGATTATCAAACTGGGTCATATAAGTGGATCCGAATTTTACTATTCCTATTGCTCCTACTTGATTCTCTCCCAAAGAAAAGGTTTTTCTCACCCCGCAGATGACCTTTGGGGGCATTCAAGTCCTTTTATTTATGTATTTTATGCATAATTAAGCAGTTCTGTAATGATGTGATAGCAGAAAAAATACACATTCCTCTTTCCTGGTCCATCTACTTTTGATTTTATCAGTCCAGAATGGCTTGTCTTCAAAACATCCAGCTTTTTGTGCTTTGTCCTTGATGTTAGCTCTCAAGAATTGCATGGGGAAAGGCTCTGGTCATTTTGGGAAGGCCTCTGCAGCCTGTTTTTTGGGGGAAAGGGAGGGTTTTGTTGCTGCCTGATGACAGCAGATGCTACCACCCTTGCTCACACCAACCAATACTCTCCTTACATAAAGACCCTGTGAAATGAGTAGGCTGACTTGGAGAGCCAGGGCTGCTGTGTGAGGGCAAAGGCTATCTGAGTCCTCCTCCATCCCCCGACGAGATAAGACCTGTGATGTTTTCAGGGGTGTTCACTTGATTGTTAACTCACAAAAAATAATCGAGAGAGAGGCAGAGGGAAGGGAGCCCCTTGCAGGAACTCACATCTGAGGGGGTGTACTGGGTATGGCAGCACGTGTAATGTGCTTAGCATGCAAACAGCCATAAACGGTAAGGACTTGCTGCTGACCCAAGATCTACCAACCGACTACCACCCACTGTCGTATCCAGCACAAAAGACTTCAAACCTCCTGCCCGAATGCTTTTTTGGTCTTGGAGATCAACCAATAGTTATTCTACAGTTGCTCACAGTTTAGATGTACTCATTCTAAAATAAATGCCCTTTTCCTGGCTTAGCTCTTCTAGTTTGGAAAGCAGTTGTTGAGTTAAACCAACAAGGCATTTGCACTCCCAGATGTGTGCGTTGAGGTGAGAATTTGTTCCAGAACACTTGCTATAGTAGCCATTCACATTCTGTTTAAGTTCAGATGTAGTTACTATAAAGCCCTGATTCTCATTTGTTTCCTAAAACAGCTTGTGCTTGCATTTGCCCAGCTCCTCTCTGTTACTGGTGTTAAGAGTGTTTACATGACACAACTGACGTCATACATCAATTGCAAACATTTGTCTGCAAATACCAGAAAATATATTTTTGCCTCCTACCTAGTGTGCTCTATTTTCTGCCCTATTGTATTGACTTAATCAACATATGCATGGCAATAAATTATCTAGGAACTGTTCTCAAGGGAACCTACTATAGCTTTAAATTAAACCATCCCCACAGGAAATCAGCACAGCTGGTTTTCTTGGCTGATGGTCTTTTCTTTCAAAAGACACCATCGAGTTGTACACTGACTATTGTAGGATGACTGTTTCTATATTTCCGTAGAGAATCCTGCAGAAGAATCTGGCCTTTGGGGATCTACTTCTGGTCCTCTGAACTTCTTCTACAATAGTTTCAATCCTATTTAAAATAATTTTCCATAAAGCTTTGTTTAATCAGATTCCACAAACTTTTATAGCAGAGCAGTGATGCCATGGTCTCCTGCTTAAAAAGTGTGCCCTGTGAGGGCACATTTTCCCTTTTTTTCCTCATCCCTGTAACATATGTAAAAAATTTTTTGTTGCATTTGTACGGCCAGTGGATAGAGTTACCTGCTCTTATGGGCATAGAATATCCTTTGTGGGATCTTCAACCCAGATAAGGTTGGTGAGAGGATTTCTGCAAACTTGTCTCTGTGCAACTGTACTTCAGTAACTCTAAAGTTGCAGAGAAACCCTGCACCACTACAGAGGGAAGAGGGATGAGGAAGCCTCGGTCCTACGAGGCTGGGTGTGCTGCTTTAGACAGCTGGTTCTGCTAGAGAAACGTGCCGAGGCTGTCTGCCTCATACAATGGCAGCCACTGACTCGCACGCGTGTGAGCAAGCCAGCTTTGTGTAGTAACAGCTCAGCAGTTTACGGCCGTATGGCGGGGGGTGGCTTTTTTTAGCTACTCATTAAACCGTGCAAGGTGCCAGCAAGGCATGTGGTCTTTAACAGCCTCGTCGCGTTCGCTGAACAGTGACGTGCAGATGGAGCAGTGGGAATGCTGAAAACATAAAGGAAGTAATTAACCAAGTAAATCTTTGGAAACAGCATATGCCGCTGAAGTTTTCATGGAGCTATGGGTCTTCTCCCTTCCCAAAACCCCATTTTAGATAGTCCCTGGTCACTGGTAGGGGAAGGCTGTAGGAGGTAAGTATCTTCGATGGTGGTCCAAGTGGATGAGGACAGGTTGAATGTCCAAGGCTGAAATGATACCAGGGAAGGTGGCTGGGGGTGAACCAAGCCTGAGCTTCAGCCCTACCCTTGATAGGTCAAAGTAGATGAGAATAAGGCTTGTATTGTTGAGGTCGTGGAGGAGATGAAGAGCAATGACTGGTGAAACTGCCGCACTGCTGTCCAGAGCACTTCTCTGTAAAGGGTGTCACAGCCTCAACCTGCCCTCTCTACAAAGAGATGCCAACTTAAATAGCCAATGCCTGTGATGACTTTTCCCCCTGTACTTAAACTTAAGTAGCATAAAACTTTATACATATGGGCATTTTCCCACTCTTGGCAGACAGTTTAACATTTCTCGTTGAATTTCTTCAGCCTCTCAGTGTTGTAATCAATGACTCTGATCTGTTTTTCTGCAGCGCTTGCATCTTAGCGAAGATGTGGCTGGGGCAACTTTCATGGCAGCGGGAAGCTCTGCTCCTGAGTTGTTTACATCTGTCATAGGTAACTAACCTGCTGCTGCTTCTTGAAACCTCCGTGTTTCCCTGGCTGTTTTTCAGAGTTGAGATGGAGTTGCTAAGCACTGATTGTGGGGAACCCTCGCCAGATGAAGTGGCTCTGAAAAAGTGCTGTTATGCCACAGGAGAGCTGCCCTGGAGGTGGTTTGATCTGACCCCATCAAACCAGGGCCAGTAGGCAGTTCACCTTAGTAATCTGTTAATCTGCCTTGCTGCAGCACAGCCAGGCTGCACAGTGCTGAGCTTCTCCTCTGTGCCCTCCTACACTATCTGCCACACCGTCTCCAGGAGGTGGCATGAAAGGATGCACCCCCAGCATCCCGTGTTGGTACCCAGGCGAGCTCTTGGTGTCCTCAGCTGCAGGTTCCCTGCCATCACCTCCACTCTGGTTGGTCTTCTAACACCACTTCCCTCTGGGAACACCGGAATGGGGAAGAAGAGGATTTGACATGCTTTCTCACAACAACAAGTGGATCAGAGCATCACACTACCAAAGCAACTTTTTGCTTAGGAGAAGTGTGATCAAGGGATTCAGCAGTCCTTAAGTGTGTGAAACCAGGAAACTCGTGTGGTCCTTCAATAGCCTTGAGCTAAGAAGGGACTGCAGTCAGCTGTTATAAAATGATGCTCTACATAGCCTACCTGGCACAAGGGGAAAGTGGTCTTGTGGTTTTACTCATCCACATCTCTATTGGTAGGTGATGATCAGAGCAGTGGTTGGGAGATTAAGATGGGCTCTCCATAACTGAGAATAATTACTCTCAGTTTAGATTCTTTCTCTAGAAGATGCTTCTATTTCAGTCACAGCTATCAGATGCAGAGCACAAATTAATTCATGCAAAGCTGCATACTCTACAGAGAGGTCTGATTACACAAGGAAAACCTTAAAACATGGGAACTTAAGTTGGACCGAGTTGGGCTGTATTCTGGTTAAGGATAGTTCAGTAGCAGGGTGAAAATAAAACCCGATTCCTTCAGGCAGCTTAGAGAAGCCCTAATGGTCAGATCATTATCTTGCTGTGGTGTAATCCACTACGTGCTGAGTGTCACTTGGTGGGTGACTGTTTCTGTGTAAGATGTTTCTGAGAAAAGGATAAAGTGGAAAAAAAAAATCTAAACTGCACTGGATGGATAAATGTTGTTGGAACCTTAAAAGCAAGTGGTGAATTTAAACAGACTGGCAGCTAGCAGGAAACGGACTGTTATTTTTAGGCTGGCTTCCTAAGGAAAGAATTTTGTGCAGTACCATGATGCATGTGTCTGTCAGTTCATCTCCCTCACCATTAACCTCATTGGCTGATTTTAACCAAATTTGACAGAAGAGCTCTGAAAGGAGCTTGTAACACAGCCCCATAACTCATCCTGAGAGGCATCATTGAGCTTGTAAGTAGCTAGTGGCCAGGCAGCTCTGAATCAGCTCCAGACCACGCTTCCACTTACTTCCACTTGTTGAAGGCAGTAGGGATGGAGATATAGGGAAGAGCAGAGTACTGGTGAGGGAGTATCTTGAGCAGATTTGTTTCTGGCAGATTTGTGTCCAACCAGATGTTCCCATGGAACTTACTGTCTTTTACGATGTCTGTTGCCATAATGTTGGATTGCAAGACTTAGACATGTCTAAGGTATTTGGTTGTCATTAGACGATCTATTCAGGTCCCCTCGGAACGCCTGTTCTTCCACCTTTATTCACCCTAGTACCTTCCTCTGCAAGTTGTCCTATTAAACATGAGAAAAAGTGGCAGAACTGGTACATGCCTTTACATTAATGGGGTGAGAGGTCTGTGGGTTATTGTTGAAAAATTCTGCTCTTTCCAATTTACAGTTTGCCTTGAACTTGTTTTTCAGGTGTTTTTATCACAAAAGGAGACGTAGGCGTTGGAACCATCGTAGGCTCAGCTGTATTTAACATTCTCTGTATTATTGGCGTGTGTGGGCTTTTTGCAGGACAGGTAAGAGCATTTAATGATTCCTTACAGTTCTTGCTTCATCCTGTGCCTTGGCTGTACTGTGAAATCAGCTGCCAGGTTCACAACCTTGCCATAAATTTCTCTGGCTTTGTTCTTTTTAATAGGGCCCTACACTGTTTCTCTTACTTTTTTGAAATGGAAAGCAGAACAGCAAATGTCAATTCAGGCATTTTAAGCTGCCCAAGATATGTGGGTGGTCAAAGGAATAAAAGTTGGTTATTTAACACCTCCTCTTGGTAGCTATTGAAAAATGCATTGTGACGTTTGTATCTGGTTCTTTTAGACCAAAGGAGCCAAGAAATGTCTGTGCCTCTGGCTGGTAAATATGCACTTTGGTGAGCTGTGCAAGATGCCTCTGAAAGAATGATGACACTTCTGGAGCATCACAAAAGATCCTGCCTTTGTGCAAGATAGTTTCAGACACATGTGCTGAGCTGGCACAACGTTGTTGGTGACTGGCATGATTTACAAAGTTGTATGACAAAGATACAGTCTTTGCTTGTAGTTTATCTCACTATTTATCTCCAGAATCACAGAATGGCTTACATGGGAAGGCACCTCTGGAGGTCTGATCCAAAGCCCTCGCTACCTCGACCCCCCCAACTCAAAACAGGGCTGATTTCAAAGTTGAATCAGGTTACTCAAGGCCTTGTCTGGTCAGGTTTTGAATACTTCCAAGGATGCCCCAGCTTTTTTCCTCACTACCAGTAAGGCTGTCCATTCCTAGTATAATCTTTGACTGTTTTCCAGCGTGTCAAACTGCTTATGACAACACAAGCTATTAATCTGAAATTAAGTTGTGAGATCTGAATTGCAGACATGATTGACTGTATAATTAAATACCTGGATCTGCATTCACCTTAGCAGTTGCCAACATGCCCAGTATTTTTACAATCTCATAAAATGTTCTTTGAAATGTTACTGTGCAGACTTTGTAAAGAGGAGAAATGGGATAACATTATCAATACAGGGCAATAGGACAACTAACTCCAGAAGAAGAACTTAGGAGAAGGGGCATGTATAACTTGGGTCAGTGTGAGAAAGTATGCAGAGAGGTTGGGCTTTCCTGGGAAAATTTGTAATCCAGTTTTATTTACATTAGCAATGCACTTTTTCAGGATGAAGGTGAACATTTTCAGTGTGGGAAGGCTTCAGGAACAGCCCTGAATGGTACTTTTTAGCCACCTAAGTTCCCTTGATTTGCATGGGAACATGCAGCTGGAAGCTACACATGCTGAATATGTTAGTCACTCGACTGTAACTCTTACTGTGAAAGCCCAATTGATTCAAGCCAATTTTTAATGATCAAAGCTTTTCCAGGGCATGAAGCTGTGTTCCCTAGAGGTGTTCTCCTGTAATCAGTAGGACTTTTTGCTCAGGTTGCCTTTTTCAAGCAAATGAAGACAATTAACTGTTTAGCACGATGGCAGAGCAGCTAATTCTTCTGATTTTTGCTCTCCGTGGTGATTTCATGCCTCAAACCTGCTAAAAAAAAAAGCTACAAATCACAGCTTTCAGTGGGAAAGGTTTCCTAGAGTTTGGGGGTTGACGGAGAATGTCAGTCTTCTCAAGAGACCGCTTGCAGGTGGGAGATGCTTGTTTCTGAAGGATATAACACAGCCAAAATATTCTTGTAAATGCCTCCAGCCTTCCAAGCATGTGTCCTGGTTTTGTTGGGACAGAATTCTAAAATAATTTTTCTGTTCAGAGAAACTGTGGTTTCGAGAGGCTACAGAGTCCAGTTCTGTGAGAACAAGAGAGATGAGATGCTCTGGTGTGCAGGTTTCCATAGTGAAGGTGGATGGTAGTTTTGAGCCATGCAGGTGCAGAGGGCCAGGAGGGGCAATACCCAGGACAGCTGACCCAAGATGGCCAACCAAAGTATTCCATACCATAAACACCAATCTCACTATAAAACGGAAAGTTTGTGAGGATGTTTTGGGGGCTTCTACCATGGCTGCATTCCCAAGAGGGTCTCATCTGTCTCATTGGTCATCTTGCACCTGAGGCCTCCTCCTCTGCTTGCTGTGACCACCACGTTCTCGCTGGAGCTGTCATGCTCAGTGCTGGCACTCAGCCCTCAGTGCTGGAAGCCCTCAGCTCGTGGCTGCTGTCTGGAGCCCAGTATAACTTTGTATCTTGAGTTAACATTGGGGTTAATATTAGTTAATTATTGTTCTATTATTCTATTAAATCTGTTTTCACTCCATCCCACAGCTCCTTTCCTTTTCCCAATTCCCCCTCCTGGGTGGGGTTGGATGATAGAGCAGTGGTCCAAATCATGACAGCATGGTAGCTTTCAGAAGTTCAGAGGGGAGATTGGCTGCTGTTAGTCACCTTAAGCATGGTCTGAGAATCTCTTTAAAGCCAAGAACTGAGATTTGGACTGATTTGACCCAGCTTTGTTTTCCCTGACTCTGCTATGATTTGAGTGTGATTTCATTAAGTCACTTAACCTTTTATTTGCTGCAATTTAACCCACAGGTGGTGGGTGAGAACTGGAATCGTTGACGTCACTGCATGGCATCATGATTTAAACGAGCAAATAGTAAATTTCAATTTAAACAATTCCAGTATTCTAGATAACACTCCGTTTGGTTCGTGATTTTCATATTTTTCCCACTCCCAACCTTTCACCAAAAATTCATTCATTCTTACTGGCGTGATTCATCTTTTTGCTTTGTGTTAGTATTAATAGGAATTTGGTTTTATTATCAATAATGTCTCTATAGATGCACTAACATAGGTGCTAAATTTGGTTGGTGGTTGGATTTCAGTTCTGATGGGACCTATTTTGAGTTCCCTGTGATGGGCCAGGTGAGCCAGGAGGCAGGCCGTTGGTCTGAGCTGCTTGCTGTGCTCCAGCTCAGTTACAGCAGGGTTTTCTCTTTTGAGCTCAGGCCTTTGGAGTCAGCAGCTGGAGTCCTCTCATTTTCAGATGAGACCAATGAGTCAATGGGCGGGGATTTACCAGCTGAACTTTGCTGTATTGTGAGCTTCCCCCGAGGCTGCTCAGGACACAGACCTGTTTTCTGGGACTCCTGCCCTGAAAAGCGACATTCAGGCATCTTGGTTCGAGGCTGGAAGGCTTTTGGGTTTTGTAAGTGGGAGGAGAGAAGCAGAAAAATAAGCCCACACCTGTGGCAGTTTTAACCCAATGGTGCTCATGTGGCCTTCATGTTCATCAAAACCCGCTGTTAAATACTCTCCTGTCAGGAGGTGGCTGCTGCAGGTTGCCAGGGTGGACAAGAAGGATTGATGCTCTGTTCCCCTCTGTTTTGCACGTGAGATGTCTCCATGGGGGAAGGGAGATTTCAAGATGAGCACACCATGATTTCCATGGGGAGATGCAGAGGGGATGAAGGCAATCTCAGTCTTGCCCTCCTGTGACACCTGCCCACAGTAGCAGCAGTGTTCCAGCGGGACTCAGTACGTGTTGATGAGGGCAGTCTGCAGCTGCAGTGTGGTAGCATGTTGGTGTCCCACCAGCTAGTCCAACAGCATGAGCTGGTCTTCGGGGACTGTGTTGCCTGGGGACACCAGCAGTCCAGGAGGTGGACAGAGAGCAGAAGGGCAGCAGCGTGCAGTGTGGCAGGGCTGCTTCATCCCCTCCCAGGGCACTGGGCTCGGAGCAGGGAGAGGAGATGTCTCTGTGCTGGAGGTTGTGGGGCATCTGCCTGGTGGCAGAGTGCCTGAGAGCACAGTATTGCCTGCGGGTTGGGAAACCCAGAACTGAAACCTGCAGGGGACTTCTGCAGCCTTTCCATAAGCACTCTGCAGTTTTGCAGAATTGTTCAGTGTCATGAGAAAGTCTCTTTTTTTCGCTTGTTTGTCATTTGGGGTTTTTTTTGACTGGCAAAAGGTTGAATTAAAAAATACTGACCAGCTCTCTCCAGGATATGTTTTATTTTAAAATTAGGTTGTAGTATGTGTGTGCTATGTTGGATGTATTATTCTTTGGCTTAAGAAAATACTGGGTTTGGCTACATGCACCCTGTTTAGAAAAAAAGAAACAAACCCACAGCCCCAAAAAGTTGGTATGCATTTACTTGAACACGAACTCTAATTGATTGTTTTTCCAAGCCTTTAGTGGCTGGTAAGTGCACACTTACCAGAATAAATCAGAATAGATACCCCACTGCTGGAACTGGAGGAGGAAAGTATGATGCCCACACCTCTATATGACACTACACACCTAAAAACTGCATTAAAAGAGCATTGTTAAGGTTGAAAGTCAAACACTGAAAAGTTAGAAAATAGCAGTGTTAAGGTTCCTTGTGCAACCTTAATTTGCCCCCCTGGTGCATATGTATTATTATACAGTCTTTAATTACAGGATCCCATGCCGGTTTCTCCACAGGGTCCCTGCCTCCCTCAGAGCACAGAATGGACTTTGCTCACTTAATGAGCAGCTATTCATTATTTTGTTTTCTCTTCATTGTTCAGTCTGTGCCCTTCTGCCTTGTTTACCAGGCTCTATTCAAGCCCTGTTCCAGAGGCAGAATTATTAATTTCCTCCTGAACTTCTGCCGATCTCATCGCTATTGTATCTGAGCAGTTGATGAACAATTAATTAATTTTCCCCAAACCTCCATTAGATGAAAGGATGTTTTAAAGATGGGAAAACAAAGCACAGAGAGATTAAATACAAAAAGAATAACTTGTCATTTTAGGGGCCAATTAGAGGTGGCACAGGCCTGTTTTTTCCCCTGATAGTATGGCATCCTGTGGCATGTTCTTTGTTCAGCTCCCTCTGGCTCCAAATGCTGCTCCTGCTGCTCCACCTCAGTAGTGCACAAGAGTTTCATTGCTGGGCTGACCTTGGGTTCAAGTGGCCATCTCAATGTCCATACAGCTCTCCTTGGGAGCATTCAGCTGCTTTAGCCATGTGAACCCCTTTTCTTCTCCTAGATCCCAGCTCACATTCTACCTTCTGCAAGGGAACACGCAGAACACCTCTGTCGTCATAATCCCTGGCTTCAGACCTAGGACTGTTCTTGACTTGAATTAAGCAAGTGACTTAACTGTCTCAACTTCTAACATTTAGTTCTTGCTTTTGCTAGCGTGTTGATGTTTCTTTTAAGCACCCAGACACTTCAAGTTTCTTTCCATTGGATCTGTCTCTCAGCCTCGCCCCTTCCATTTCTTCAGGCTTGAGAGAAAAGGTTTCTCCAGACAGATTTTCCCCTCGGCTCATGGACCCACCCCATAGCTGTCTCTCCAGCTTTCTCCCAGTCCCACAGTGGTCCAGATCCCTTCTTCTCTTTCCACTCCTCTGCTTTTGACCTGACTCCTCCTTTATCTGTGCCAGGGCTCTAGAGCCAGGCAATCACATTTTCTGCTGCCTTCATCTCCTCTGCCAGCTATAGACTTGGTGTACCCCACGGGCAGTTCATGCTGGAGCCCTTGCAACACATGTGCCCTTACTCTGCCCCCCACCAACCCTGCTTTGTAATCCCAGCAGAGACAGCCACTGCAAGAGGCTTCCTTCTGGACACATCTCTGAAGTCATTAAAAAGCCTAGGACAAGGCTCCCTTACCCAGCATGGCAAGTCTAAAATGGGAAGCCCCTCCCATGCCCCATGTGCTCTGCTTCCTCTACATGCCTGGCAGGTCTCAGGCTACATTGCATCTCAGTTCAACACACTCCTACAGTGCTTGCCACATCCTCTGCCTTCAGAGTAGGAGGCTTCCCCAGCCACACTCAGCATGCTGGAAATCAGTGTTAAGAGCCAAGGAGACCTTGGCCACCCTGCCTGCAGGCACCTACTCAGGTTTTGCTGGTCTGCAGCTGAGCCCTGCCTGTCTCTGCCCTGGCTCACGTGGCAAGATTCTGCTGGGACCTGGTGCTGTGTGAAAGGGAAAATTGCTTAATGCTTAGAAATAGCTTGGGAGGAGGCTGCCAGAAGCCCTCAAGCAAGGCAGTAATTAGAAAAGCTTCCACTTCGTTTCTTTATTTATGTATTTAATTTTGAAATTTTAAGGAATTTATCACTTTGGTGGCTAGAGCCCCAGTCCTGCAAGCAATTGCAGCCAAGCTGATTTCTGCAGGCTGAGCTGCTTGCAGGATGGGTGTCTAAAAGCCACACAACTTGTTTATACTGTCTACTGCTACACCTCACTTCAGGGTTTCCAAATAACTGTGGTAGTGTTGTAACACTCCTGAAGAGCTTCTCTCATGCTAAAAAACAGTTGATGTAGATGAAAATCAGCTTTAATGTATCGTTGTGCTCCTTTTTTCTTTGTGGCCCAGCCAGAAAGGACAAGGTTGGCCTGGAAAATGGATTAGTTTGAATGTCAACAGACGGAGGAGATTAACCATGTGGCTGTCGTGCATCAGCCCAGAGCTGAAGTTGTGTGTGTTACAAACTCTAGGGAGGGATTAACAAATGCAAGAAAGTGAAATTGCTTTAAACAACCATAAAGACATTTCCATTAGTGTTAGGTATTATAAACTCCTTGTCTCCCTTTTTTGTTTTCAAACAGTGGTGAAAATTTGAAAAGTTTCAAATCCAGTATAAGTCAGAGACACCTGTACCTATCAGACCCTTAAGAGTTGGTGGGCTTCTTACCAGTTTAAAAACCAAGGTGGTTCTGGATTATATAAAAAATATTTGTGCCATGGCTTGTTACTGAAAAGTGGAAATGTGTGATTCAGTAGTCTGAAAATGACCTGATCTCTCTTCCTATTAGTGTCGATGACACTTTGCGAATCACCAGTGAGGATGGAGGGATTTAATTGTTTTTTTATGCCTGTCTCTTCTCACTGATACGACCAATGAAATCTCCTGAGATCTTTGTCCTTGGCACAGGAGGACAAGTTTTCAGAAAGCAGCTATTAATGCAAGCTGCCTGCATTTTTGATGGCCAAACCAAAACTGCCTGCCAAGGTTGGATTTTCTAAACTAGCATCCACACTCCGAAAATCAGATCTCTTTTTAAAGTATCTTAAACTGGGCCTCTGGAAGCTGTAGAACTCAACCTCTGACATGTTTTGAAATCTCTCACCAAGGCATATTTAGAGAGATAGATGATCATAGAACATGCGGAGTTGGAAGGGACCCTTCAGGATCATGGAGTCCAACTCCTGTCCCTGTGCAGGACACCCCAGCAGTCACACCATGTGCCTGAGAGCATCATCCAAACGCTTCTTGAACTCAGGCAGGCTTGGTGCTGTGACCACTGCCCTGGGGAGCCTGTGCCAGTGCTCAACCACCCTCTGGGTAAAAAACCTTTTACTGATATCCAACCTAAACCTCCCTGATTCAGCTCCTGCTGTTACCCCAAGTCCTGTCATTGGTCACAGGAGTGAAGAGATCAGTACCTGTCCCTTCTCTTCCCCTCGTGAGGAAGCCACAGACTGCAATGGGGTCACCCCTCAGCCTCCTCTTCTCCAGGCTGAACAGTCCAAGTGACCTCAGCTGCCCCTCATAAGTCATCCCTTCTAGGCCCTTCCCCATCCTCGTGGCCCTCCTCTGGACGTGCTCCAGTAGTTTGATGTCCTTTTTAAACTGTGGTGCCCAAAACTGCACCCAGTACTCGAGGTGAGGCCGCACCAGTGTGGAGTAGAGCGGGACAATCCCCTCCCTTGACTGGCTGGCCACGCTGTGCTTGATGCACATATGGCTTGAGTGCAGCACACTTGGCTGTGGCAAAGGCTGATGTAGTGCAGGTTGGATGTGTCTGTAGCTGTTTCCTCAGTTGTCCATACACCTGTGACACTAATGCATGTTCTTTCAATGGTACAGCTGATTGTCCCACATATCCCAAACACTGTTTATTCAGCTGCTGTGTCTGTTTTGCTTTCTACAGGCAAAGAAGAGGGTATGAGAAAGTAAGAGAATGCTGCAAGAGATGAAATGCTAGCACAGATGCAGCCCTTCAGACATAAGCCCAGCAACATTTCACGGGGATGTGTGCTAGATGTGAGGGAAGAGATACAGGCATGGAGTCTGCCGTCTGCATTGTGATGGCTTGTATTAAGCTTTTTCCATGACTGCAAACAAACTGTGCCTGAGGTCCTCTCCAAACCTCAGTCTCTCTGTCCTGTCTTCTTTCACTCTCATGTTTTACAAAATCTCCCCTCCTTCCACTGCCCTCTCATCATCCTTGGCAGCAGGGATGTGGGATTCTCAGAAGCAGTCAGTGCTTGCTTAATTCAGCTCTCATTCAAGCCAGCACAAGCAGAGTTTGTTCAGTTTTGAAAATCCCCTGTCAAGATTCTTCTCCCTTTTGCAGCTCTGCTGCTCTCTCCTGCGTGTCATCCAGTCCTCCTCTGTCCTCATCCAGCACCAAACTGCAGCCTTTTGCAGTGTTGCAGAAGAGGAATCGGGATGAGAAGAGGTTAATGAGAAGTGCTGAAGTGAAAGCAGTATAGCCACAAGTTGCAAGTCACTCCAGCATTAAATAGTAATTTTTAATCTGCATAGCTTGATTTGTTAATTACCATTTAATTGTTGTGTTTTTCAGCTGAGTTCTAGTTTCTGTTTCACCTTTCTGCAGAACAAGACAGGCTGCTCTGGGTGGAGCAGGGAACCATGAATATTGGGATGTGCCAGAGACATTCTTGGGTTTTGAGAGGCCATTCCAGTTATTTCTTCTATCAAGGGCTTGGTAGCCAGGTGTCATTCCTCAATATGCTGGAGTAAAAAAGGACTACCTTGACCATCTGACCTGCCTCCTTTGGCTCCAGTGGTATTCTTTTACCTGAGGAAGTTAAATTCAGGAGCCTCTCCTTCATCCAAGTCACAGTAGACCCTTGATAAGCTGGGGATGCCTCTTGGAACCGTCAGCTGATGTGCACTCAGTGAAAATATACCTAAGAAATAGGTGTTACAAATAGTGAAGAGCTGAGACTAGGAGACTGAACAGAGATTTAATAACCAGGTAGAACATTGTTTATTGAAGAGACTGGGATTTCTGTAATCTATTTTTAACCTAGTTCTGTTATACAGTTAATTTGCATGCATCTTAATCTCTTGAGAAATTTTAATTTAATTACACTGACAACAAGTAATTCAGACTGGAGTTGTTACTGACCTTTGGCTTTATGATTATATTCTTGACTGTTTGGTTTTTTTCTCCTGGATTGTGGAGGGGGTTTGGAAGGGAAGAGTTGGAATGGTGGGTTTTTTCTTCATTGGTCTGTGACCATCGGTGGAAAAGATGTAAAATTGTGGAGATGTAGTTTAAGGAGAACTTAGTGCCAACTGTTGGGATTGTACACTGCTCTTGTAGTCTGGGGCACAAGGGGTTTTTTTGTGCTGGCAACATTTTCTAGTGATTGTGGGCCTGCTCTATCACTGACAGAAATGTGCTGCAGACTTGAGAGCAAGAAAGGGACAGAGTAATAAGTCAGACAATAATCCAGCATGGAGACTTGCACTGAGGACAGAATTTGTCCAAGAAGTCACAGCTGTGGTCCTGTTGGGGACATAGAGCTGCTGGCATGGCCATGTGTACATGAAAGCCAAAGTATCAGAAGAGCAGAGGGAGGATGCTGGCAGTGTCGTTCCTGCTGTCCTACAGATAGCTTAGACTGCAGACAGGGCAAAAAGATGGTGATGGATTTTGAGGACAGAGAGGCATCAGTTAATATAGAGGTGCTGCCCAAGGGTCCTCAAAGCTGAGAGGCTGCCACCTTTCTGCATGCCCTAGTAAAGTCCTTGCACACTCCCAGAATAGAGGGTGCTCCCAGCCGCTGGGCCAGCAGCAGAAGTTACTGCTGCCTCAGCTCCCTTCCCTGCTGCTGTCTGGGCAAGCAGCTGAACCTCTGCCTTTCGCATCCTTCTTTATGTTTTATCAGAGCAATCAGGGAGGATGTTTGCCCACTATAAAAGCAGCAGAGTGTTCCTTTTCCCTGGGGTTTTCCTGCTGGGATGTTTGGCACTGGCAGACTGTGTAATAAAGCAAACTAGATTCCTTTCCAGCTTCCCTTTAACAGAATTGGTGTTATCTTGGGAGTTGGGAACCTGTGGATTTATAGCAAATTTGCAGTCATTATGCAAACAGACATGGTTTGTGTTAACCAATCAGTCTGTTAGTTAACCAGAAAACACTGAAGGTGACTTTGTCCTGTTCTCTGTGAGTGGCATGCCTTGTCTCCACGATGCTGCTACGTAACATCAACCAGTGTGTGGTGAATAAGCTCTGTCAGAGGCACCTGTCACTCCGTAACCTTTTTCGTCTCCTTTTGGAAGAGATCTGACAAGCTCTACAAGCATTTTGTTATTCCCAAAGTAACTTCATTTCCCAGAACTAGGCCAGCAGCATGAAATCTCTATTCCCACACTGGATGCCAGTTTAGCAGAGTGGCTGATAAGTGCTTAGCTTGAAGCAGGACTGCTTGCATCACTTCTGTCCAGTAAGGTGGGCAAGCCTGGACTTGGTGTTGTCAGAGACATGGCATCTGCATCTAAGTCAAACCAGCAACCACACAGTGAGGTCAGTGGGATTGGATTTATGGATGGTTTATTTTTTTTGCCTCATAAGATCATTGTTGCTGTTGTGATAGCATCTAGCAGTCACAGATGTAGATAAAAACTGTACACTACTGTGCATTACATAAATACAGAGCCAGAAGATCGCTCTTGAGTCTGAAAGCTGGTGATCAGAGTGTATGATTGGAGACAACATGAGGGACCGAGCAGCCAAGATGGAAAGGCAGAAGGAAACCGTGACGGATCGGCAATGTGGACTCAGCTTAACACGTGATAAGTGATTTATGGTCAGCATGGGCACAGGAGCATTTGGCATTGGTGAGGTGTTTATAGGAAGCTCCTCTCAGGCCCTGGGACAACAAAATGGTACTGACAAAAGACCATCTTTTGATGCAGGAAGATGTGATGGGGACTGGTATAATGGGCAGGTTCAGTGCCAGGATTGCTGTCTGGATGATGAGTGATTCAGGACTGGTCTGGCCATCATAGAAGTTGCTGTGATTTTCTTTATATTAGCATTTCAAAACCTTCTTCACAGAGTTACATTCAATAGGGTGCAAACAGAGGAGGCAGTCAGAAGAGTTGAAAATAGATTCCTATCAGCATCAAAACAAGTCCTGTTCCTAATCGCCACTACACACCATCACCATTTGAGGTCAAGATTTCTCTATCAAAATTCACACACGGATCAATACTGTGGACTTATCATCGGTACATTTTTTTTCTTATATCATTCGTAGTGCAAAAGCAAGGGAGACACAAAATCTGTTTTTATGTCTTCACAAGGACTGGCCAGTCTGAGGAGACTGAGAAACATTTACCCCATGCATGCCTTCCTGTGCCATCTCTACAGCTGTCCTGGAATTCTGCTGTGAATCCTGCACAGGATTGCTTGTGGTCCAGAAGATGTCTGCAAATGCAGGTGTTCAGGGTCCTGCTGCCTTGGCTCTGCGGAAATCTGAGCTAAAAAGATGTGCTGATCTGAATAACTCATGGACAATTATGAGTACCAATTGAGCAGGGAAATATTTTTGGCTTTGTCCTGAGGTTTGGAGAGTGTCCACTGTTTCCATTCTGAGAATGTCACAGAGACAGATTGCTGCCGCAGTAATGAAAGTATCAAGAGCTGCTTAAAAAAGCAAATATTCTTGGGGAAATAATGAGAATAAATGGAGTTGGTCCGCAGTGTACGAACCGGGAGCTGGAGTGACGGTTGAACTCTGCAGAGAATGGCTAACCAGTGGTAAAATTAGGGGGCTGGTAATTGGAAGGAAGCTTTCCTCCCAGTGAGTCCATTAGATCAGATCTGCTCGGCAATTACTGGCTTAGAGAGACATGTATTTTAAGGCCTGGATTTTTATTTTTGGCCTGACCCATGCTCGTATTTTGTGTTTTACTTAAGTTCAGTTGGGAGGGGTGTTTGGTATTGGTCAAAGCCCCAGGCAAGCCCAAATGCTATGCTGTGGGACTCTGGTATATTTGCTTGGAGGTACTCAGTAAAGATTATGGTCAGGGGACTGAGCTGGATACTCGTGGTGTCCTGGGCTGTCCCAGCGTGGAGACCTTTCCCTTAGCTGTGTTTTTTTCTGCCTCTGTAGCTCTCTGATCCCAGCTCCTCGCAAAACATCCAGAGGTGTTCGGACCTTGCTCTCACTGATATTTCTGTTCCCTCCAGGGACCACAAAGTGGAATAAGTGTGATTGACTCACACATTTCATGTCTGAGTCTGGCAGATGGTCATTGGAGGAGCAGCAAGGGGGAAAAGTACACCCTGTGATCTCTGCTTTATTTGATTTGCAGCTAATGATTATTAGCTTGTGATTGACTGCTTTGCTCATTGCAGGTAGGATGTAATAGTGCCTAAAACAAGGGAAGGTTCGTGAAAATTAACTTGCAGGTCCTAATGGTCAGGCAGTTCCTCTCTTTGTAAACACTGCTGGGAGATGGCAGTAATTATCTTAAGAAATTTCTTCCTGCCTTGTATCTTCATTGCAATTGCTGTAGGACTGATACACTTAACAGCTTAGAGAGAGAGAAAGTGTGTGCAGAATATTAAACACAGAGTTGCTATTTCCCACCTTCTGTTTGGTCATGACCTTTTAAACAGCACAAAGTCTGCAGCCTCTGAATCACAGACATCACCTTTAGCACTCCCTTTGCTGTTCTGCCTGCTGGCCGAACACTGCTGGGTGCTGCAGGCTGCCTTGCAACAAGGAGTACCTGCCCGCATCCCTGAGGGGCTGTCCCCAGAGCCAGCAGAAGCACTACTGTTCCTTCCAGCAGGATTTGTCTTCTTCAGTGACAGGACAGAACATGAGCCCAGTTCGTGGGACATTTTACTCAGTGGGTGAAGGAGATTTGGTTGAGATGAAATGACCTCAGAGAAGGTGCGAAATGCTTTGAAAGTGTATCCCCAAGAGGCCAGTAGTGTGGAAGGTGGCCAGAAGTTAACATGGCAGGCTTCAGACATGGATGAGGACAGGAAAAACTTCCCACTGGTGAGAGCTGGGAGCCTCCAATGTTTGAGGGCTGATGGGCAGCCTCTGAGGTCCTGCTGGACCTGCTTGCCTGAATCTGTGTCTGAATTATGGAGTAGGTCATCAGGAACACACCACTCTCTGAACTGTAGCAAGTCCTGGATATGGGATTTCTAGCCCATCCATGCCTCTTAGCTCAGACACAACCCCATGTTTTGCTGTGGGAATGATGCTGGTGAAAGTGAGGCCACCAAGTACTGCTGGGCAGGTTAATGAATGGTTTGCAGTGGCAAGAAAAACAAGTGGATTCTGGTAAGCTGATTTAACACCAGGACAAAAAAGAGGTAAACAGAGAGGAAAAACTGTCAAAACAGAGTTACATGTGAACAAGGTGGGTATGAGAAATGAACGTGGTGCACCAGCTCAGTAAGTGTGTATCTGTGACAGTTGTGGGTCCCTCATTTCTGATTTATTCTCCAGTGCTGCTGGGGGGTAAAAAAATTCTTTTATCTCCTGTACTAGGAAGGGGGACTGCTTAATTAACTCATGTGAGCTTAGGCCATAGGGCTGGAGGCAGAACAAGGACTGCATTGCTTCAGTCCCAGGTGAATGCCTCATCCTCCAGGCTAGCTCTCTTTCTTAGTGTAACATGTGGATATGTCTCCCAGGAAACGTGCAGAGGCTCTGCAGTGGCTTCCTGCTGAAAGTCATAGATGGATCTCGAGCCTAATTTAATATAGAGATGAATATAAATAAGGCAGTGTCACTCTCTCACATTAATATATGATACTTCATTGATACCACAACCAGCAAGGATGAAACCCAGGTGCCAGGATCCTTGTAATTACCCGAGCTGAGCAAGGGGTTCTTAAAATAATAAATGGTAACGTTAAAAGGCAGAGCCTGTGCCTTGTCAAGGGAAACTGAGAAGCCCTGAGAGATCAGTTCCTGTCAGGGCTGTCCTGGGGAGTGAGGCCCTTGACAGATTCACCAAAGGCAGTCAGCGATATTTGGCTTCTGAGAAGTCAGGATTTCCCAGGCTGCTGTCAAGACAGGCAGAAAGAATTTTCCATACAGATTGACAGATGCTGGAGCAGCACAAAATCTGAAGGGTCTGTTTAACTTCTCTGGTTTGAGCTGCTGTCTTATGAGGGGCGTTTCAGCTTAGTGCATTGGTCATGGGACAGGAGAGGGTCCCTCAAGCTGTGGACTGTCCAGAGCAGTCTGCCATGGCTGCCAGCCCAGTGATGCATTTGGCTCACAGCCCACTCGTAAGTTGTTCTTGGAAGTATGAGCTGACCCTGAGGTCAGCCACCAACTCTAGGCCTGGACCAGGCCAAAGGCTCAGAGACTTACCTGGCATCACCCAACACATGGAAGCAATTCATCAACTGCACATATATCCACACATGGACACATGCAGGCCCTGAGGAGTGGGACCAGGAGTGAGCCGTGGTGTATCATGGTCCTCTGCTGGAGAAAGCTGGGTGGTTTATCTTGTGAGGGAAGTCAGGTGCTGTTGGTGTTCACCCCCTGTGAGATGTCCTTGTAGGCAGGTTTTGCTGTGTCAAATCAAGTCATTTCCCTCTCTCTCGAGTATGTGGTGGAGAAAGTGTCTCAGCCGTTTCATGAAAGATACTTCAATTTTCTGCTTGGCTTGGCTGAGCAGCTGTGACTTTGGGATGATTGGTTGGATTTGCATAAGGCCATTAAGATCCAATAATGATGTTTATTGCTAAGACATCTGCCATTTATGTTAAGGCAGAGCAAGTAAAATTAAACCTCAACTAATATCACTGTTATTACCAATGCAGTTAATGGCAAATGAAACCCATCAATAAGTGAAGATTTCATGATGGACTGTAGGTAATCCTCTTCCTGAAACTCTCAACCTACTGGAGTGATGGTAGGCTGCATGAGCACAGCAGGCTCTCTTTAAATGAATGCTGACTTGGTTGTTAGTGGGGTGGTGTCTGGACAGAGGAGGGACTGGGATCCACACAATACTAAGCAGTATCACTGCCGCATTCTGCAGCTATGCATGTGTTGCATCTGGATGGATGAACAGCAAAATATATCTGCAACCTGAAGCTTCTTGCTTCCTAGTTGTCTTCAGCTGTGGCTCAGATACTTCAGCTGATAGTTTCTGCTGTGACCTGTCACTTTCCAGTGGGTTGCAGCAGTGCTTGGGTTTGGTTGCTGCAAGGTAAAAAACAGGGCTTTGCTGGGGACTGAATTCTGCAACCCACGAGAAAGTAAAGTGCTGCTGGATTTCATCCGCCCATCGATTCAAGATGAGAGTTGGTACCTGAGGTAGAGCCCTTTCTATTTTCATATAGTTTCAAATGCGTAAGACATGTATTAACTACACACTACTACCTGTCTGATTTCCCTGAAAACCTGTCCCTGATCTCCACCTGAGTTCACTATTTGCTGTAACATTGGCCAGCAGTTGGTCATTTGTCTTACTTGGACATGAGATCCTATTCTGTTATCACAGGGCTGATTTGGAGTTGTGTCAAGGATTTGATGAATGGTAGTGTCAGGAAAACAGCGCCTTCTGGGGGGGACCCCACCAGGCTTTAAGAGCCACCCCTCGCTCTGAGAGTAGCTCCTGGGAGGCCAGGAGTAGCGTGCGAGGAGGTTCCCACCATGTGTCTTGCTGGAGCTGATTGAAGAGGCTAACACAGCACACTGCTGGCTGGTTGTGACGTTTCAGGGTGCCTGCAAGGCATCACAGTGAGCAAGAGTTGTGTCAGTCAGCACAGACGAGCATTCAAAAACCAGATCCCAGCCTCTGTTAGGGTGGTGTAAGAGCTTCCCTAATTGCTTCTGCGCAGTCCACATCAAAGAGGGGCAGCATGAAGACTGACCCAGATTCTCTGCTTCTGGGTGCCTTTTGACAAGCCCTTAATGAGAATTTAAATCTATTGAATGAAAACTTGAGGGAGCAGCATCTGCTGTGAAACCACCTAGTCGCCTGCCTGCTCCAGCCTAGCAGAGCCTGGCAACAGTACGTATTCCCTTGGCTTCCCATCTCTGGGGAAGGGGAAAGACAGCAGCAGGGAAAAGGGGCCAACCTACTGGAAAGCAGCGCTACCAAGAGGGATCTGGGGTCTTGGTAGACAACAAACTGTCTATGAGCCAGCAGTGTGTCCTTTGTGGCCAGGAAGGCAAATGGAATCCTGGGGTGTATTAGGAAGAGCATTGCCAGCAGGTTGAGGGAAGTGATCCTGCCCTTCTACTCAGCCCTGATGAAGCCACATTTGGAGCACTGTGTGGAGTTCTGGGCTCCACAGTACAGGAGAGACATGGAGCAAAAGTTTGCCAGTGAGAAACCAAGTATCTAATACGGGTTGTTTTACCCATAGGAGTGATGCTGCGGCATGCAGGTCTTCATCTGTGTCAGACTTATCGGGGATTGATCTCATTTAAGCCTGGACTAAAGAGCTCTTCCTTTTAGTTCTGGGGATGCTAGATTCAGTCCCCAGTGTCACAGTCAAGAGAAGGTTAATGGGCACTTGTCTCAGATTTGAATTTCGGGTACTTCCTTCGAACGGGGGAAATGTGTAACCTGACAATCAGTGGTTTTACAGCTGCCTCCCAGAAGACCAGCTCTCCACGGAGTTATGGTATTGCTGATTTAGAACTCAAATTTGGTCATGTTTTTACTCAAGCTGATTGCTTCCCTGATTTCCTTTCTGCCTTAGTCTGCTAAACAGTAACTGAAGTGGTTTACAGTGCATTAAGATGTATGTGGAGTCCTTGGCTGGTGCAAGACTGTATGGCACAGCTTAGGCATTCAGGATCTTGAGAGTGATCACTGGGCTACACGATTCTTGTCAGCAGGCTTGAAAGTACTGCTGTTTCCCTCAGTGCTAATTAGCTCCTTTTACTCTCAGTGCATGGTTACCTTATGTGCACGACTTTCCTATATCGGATTGTTCTTCCTGGCGATCGGGTGGTTCAAAGATTTCAGTTAAATGACTCATGTCCTAAGGAGAGCTAAGATTTAATTGCCTCATAGTTACTGCACCAGGGAGACCCAGTAGGATGTCTGTGTCGTGCAAGCAGTCTGTACAAGTCCTGGGCATGAGCGTGTTCCCTTCGGTCCAATCTGAAATCAACACACGAGTCCCTGTGATTTCCACAGTACCTTGGTCTGTGACTTTGTGCACTAGGTCCCTGCTATACAGCTACATTTAAGCGTCTGGATCTTAATATGCTCATTCAAGTGTCTGAGGAAAAATCCCAGGAAAAATATTGCAGAGTGCCTTCGAGGTTATTGTAGAATATCAAAAAACAGGAGAGATATTAACTTGGCTCATAGTAACCGGGACGTCTTGCTTTCACAGGCACGCTGTGCTGCATGGTGACACCCCTTATACTCAGGAGTTTATTAGATAATTACATTTGTCAGCAAGCCTGTTCGTATGGGGTTTGTCATTTGTTTCAGAAATGTTGTAACTTCTATTATGCAGAGCTTAAGTTTACACCTATAAAATCCCTACTAGCATCTGTGCTAAGAAAAGTGCATAGGACCTTAAAAGCAGCAGCATAAAAGTTGAGTGGAATAATGTCAAATTATTTTACAACCTCTCTTACAAAAATTGCTCAATCAAAATGAAGGGGGCCACTATCTGTAAGATGTGAGATTTAATTAAGGATCTCCAAATAGAATTATGAACCCAACTCCAGGTTTCTTCATTTGGAAATTTCCATCATAAAACATCTCCATTCTTCTAGCCCTACACGCATTGAAATGTATTGTCAGCTGGTATAAATCTAATCTGACTCAAGGACTTAAGGCCTGCTTTTCTATTTCAGATAGGAGTTTCTTACATGTCAATGGTTGCATAAAGAGACTTTACACTGCACATAAATTACATCCACTTTAAAAAGCCATAGTATTAAGTGGCTGTAGAGTTTTTTAAAGTATGATTGTTAGTATCTTTTTGAAGCATTTGTTGTCCCAGCAGTTCTGGAAAATTCCAGTATTGTAAGAATTAATATGCAGAGAAATCTGGGTAACTATTTTTGCTAGCACTCTGAAATAGGACCTTTATTTAGATGTCATAGAAATGAAAATGAAGTTCCTGTTTGTCTGACTGAATTCATGCACAAGCATGACTGGAGGATGTGGTCAGAAAATTCATTTATACATGCAGGGGCCAGGTCCAAATCAGTGTAAATTGGCCATCTCCTACCATCTCCTTGTGGTTTACACCTGTGAAGGATGTGACCCATGTGGTTTGAAATGCACTCCAGAAATGGGAAATAAAGATTTGAGAACCTTCTACTGAGGGGACTTTCTAGGGCTGCAGAAACCAAAATCATAGGGAAGATTTTACTGCCAAATGACTGCTTTTAATTTGCCCTTTTGAATACTGTTAATGAGGTTAAAGGCTGACTTATTGGTGGTTTTTTCTTCTAATATCTGAACTTCAGGCTCGTTCAGTCTGCAGTGACAATTCCTCCTAATTTCTGTGGCTTTGGAAGGTTTCAAGTGAAATGAACTGCACAGCAATCCCATTTTATCCTGTTGCATACAAATTCCTGGTTTTTGTTCTTAACACTTTGCTGGGGTATTGAGTATTTGTCCCAAAACCTGTGCAAGTGCACATAGTGCTGTAGTGATACCCATCAGTGTCACCACTGATGAAGTGGTGAAGCTGTGGCTCTGCTGAGGTTCCAGCTAGCAGCATGCTGGGGATCTGACTGCTCTATGCTGTCAGACCTTACTTATGCAGTGCTCCATGATCTTACCAGACACAGAGGTGAGACTGACTGGCCTGTAGTTTCTCTTTTTAAGAATGGGGGTTATGTTTCCCCTCTTCCAGTCAGTGGAAACTTCACTGGACTGCCACAACTTCTCAAATACGATGGAGAACTTAGCGACTTCATCTGGCAGTTCCCTCAGGACCCATGGATGTACCTCATCATGTCCCATGGACTTGTGCACCATCAGGCTCCTTAGTTGGTCTCAAACCTGATCTACCCCTACCATGGGTGGTTCTTCATTCTCCCAGTCCTGGCCTTTGCCTTCTGTGACTTGGGCAGTGGGGTCTGAGCACTCGCCAGAGGAGACTGAGGCAAAAAAGTCATTAAATACCTCAACCTTCTCCATATCCTAGGTGACCAGGTCTCCCATTTCCTTCCATAGAAGCACCATATTTTCCCTAGTCTTCTTTTTATCACTGATATGCCTACAAAAGCTCTTACTGCCCTTGATGTCTCTGGCCAGATTTAATTCTGTCAGGGCTTTAGCTTTCCTAACCTGAGCCCTGTCTGCTTGGACAATTTCTCTGTATTCCTCCCAGGCTCCCTGCCCTTGCTTCCACCCTCTGTAGGCCTCCTTTTTGTGTTTGAGGTTGTCCAGGAGCTCTTTGCCCATCCATGCAGGCCTCCTGGTGTTTTTGCCTGACTTCCTGTTCACTGGGATGCAGCACTCCTGAGCTTGGAGGAGGTGATCCTTGAATACCAATCAGCTCTCTTGGGCCCCTTTTCCCTCCAGGGTTTTTTCCCATGGTACTCTACCAAGGAGGTCCCCGAAGAGGCCAAAGTCAGCTCTCCTGAAGTCCAGGGTAATGAGCTTGCTGTGCACCCTTCTCACTGCCCTAAGGATCTTGAACT
>VZRW01007478.1:96115-149978 GCA_013398125.1 Aegotheles bennettii | reverse complement strand
TTCTAGGAACCTCCTGGATTGCTTGTGCCTTGCTGTGTTCTCCATCCAACCAATACTGGGGTGGTTGAAGTCACCCATGAGGACCAGGGCTTGCAAATGTGATGCTACTCCTACCTGTCTGTAAAGGTCCTCGTCTGCTCGGTCTTCCTGATTGAGTAGCATGTAGCAGACCCCCACTATAATGTCCCCTGTCCTCCCTTTAATCTTGACTCATAAACTCTCAGTTGGCTCCTTGTCTGTCCCCAAGTGGAGCTCCATGCACTCCAGCTGATCTCTGACACAGAGGGCAACACCCCCTCCTCGTTTCCCCTGCCTGTCCTCCCTAAAGAGCCTGTATCCTTCCATTCCAACACTCCAGTCATGAGAGTCATCACATCAGGTCTCCATGATGCCCTGCAGGCACACACACATCTCTGCTTCTGTTTATTCCCCATGCTGCGTGTGTTTGCGTAGAGGCATTTCAGTTGGGCTCCCAGTGAAGNAGTGGCTGGAGTGGCTGGAATTCCTTTGAGGTATTTCCCCAGTGCTTCCCTGTTGGCTCCTACTACCTCAGGACCTCTTGGCTTATCTCCATAACACTCCCAGTGTGCTGCAGTGTGTCCAGCACATCTCCAGTTAACAGACTGAAGGCCCTCACTTAGTACCCTGTTCCTCTAACCTTAGTGTGTCATCCCACAGCTTTTCACAGGGAAGCCTGGCATTGTCCCCCTCCCCCTACTGTGACCATTCTACATCAAGACACTGATTGCTGAGCATCAGCGCTGGAACAGAAGGGTTCTGCTGGTAAAGCTGAGTCCCTTCCCACTGCCCTGACAACAGCAGCCTTGCAGTGCCCTCCATGGCAGGCCTGCCTGTGGTCCAGCTGCCTCTGGCTGCAGCTCAGAGCCAGACGTGGGAACAGCTCAGCCTGAAGGGACTGCTGCTGCAAGCTCTGTGGTGTGTGTACAGGAGGGATTTCAGGGGGAAGAGGATACCGGATAGCCTGCTGAGCTTGCTGGAAACCCGTGTCATCCATAAATACTTGGAATTTGATTCCTCTTTTCATGGCTTTGACAACATTGATGTGATTCATCATGTATGTGACCTCGTATGGAAGTCATCTGCTGCCCGTGACCTTGTACATTTCACTCTTCAGATTTGGCCATCCCCCCATCTTCCTAGTGGCTGTTCCTCGGGCAGCTGCAGAAAGCCAGTGCGCTCCCTGACTTGGGTCTCTTCTTTGTGTGCTAGCATGTGTGGGGACAACTTACACAGAATGATGGGCTTAACTTCGGCACATACTGTTTGCATGGCAGTTGTGATGGCTGACATCTCCTCTCTGCCTGTTTTCCCAGGTTGTTGCACTGTCGTCATGGAGTCTCTTGAGGGATTCAATCTACTATACACTGTCTGTTGTTGCACTCATTGTGGTAAGTTTTTGAAGGTCATTCTTCTGTGGGATCCCACGTGTCTGCTGCCACCTGTAAAAGCAACCTGCTAAAAAATCATCGTCTTGTAGCTAAGATCCTAGCTCCAGGAGTCACCTGGATTTCTCCTTCTGCAAAAATGTAGTTGTGATCTTCCTGGTTCTGTATAAGAGCTTGGCCCAAGGGCAGGAGATGGAGAAGTGTCCAGAGAACCCAGAGCAATAGCTGGGGAGAAGTGCAGTGCCCCAATCCCAGTGCAGCTGTGGTGTGCAGAGCAGAAACCCCGTGCTGCAGCCCCACTGCCACCTCTGGAGCTGATGTGTCAGTTAGTCCTCTCCTGACAGCGACCCTAAAAAAAGTCTGACTGACTTGTAAGGAAGCAGCATTTGTGCCCAGAGAAAAGAGATCCTCATCAACTACAAAATGTTAAAATTATTTTTTCCACACGTAGTTGGGGCAGGTCTTGCTCAATGCATGCTAGCAGCAAATCCTCTAATGAAGGTGACAGTTTCAGTAATTCTTAGCGCTGCTCCTACTCCAGCTTTCATTGAGCTCAGTCAGTACTCTGAATGTCTCACACTCGGGCTATACAGTGCAAAAACTTTAGTACAAGTGTTTAGATAAAGACGCTGCCATCGGTTTAGTATTACCAATATCAAGCAAAGTCAGAAATGTAAAAATTGAGTTTTTTGGTAGTAGTTGCTACTTTGCTTTTTTTTTTTTCTTTTTTTCCCCTCCAGCCTAGTCTAGGACCCTAGATTCCCTAGGAAAGGAAGAGTGATTTTGGGAGGATAACAGGTTAACTTCCACATGTAAGCGAGAAGGGAACTAGAGTCAGAAGATGAACAGTTGAATTTCTGAAGTTTGTGCTGTTATTAGTCACGGCTTCAGCAGTGTGTTTTGTTTTGCCTTCATGCTGCACATGCCTGTACACCATACATATTCTGCAGGTGTTAAAGGCCTGTATCTGTCTAATCTCAAACAGAGGGTTTGCCTCAACCTGTTTGTGCTTTTATTCCCCACACTGCAAGGTCAGCCTTTTTACACCTGATGAAAAATAACTCCTCTATGTAATTATTAGCAATGACCTGCAAAACAAAAAACGTCTTTTGCTTTGACAGCTTGACGGTAGCCTCACACCAAAACATGTTCCTGAACAACAAACTTGGCCACACCTGCTAAGTGTAATAAGTTATATTGCATGAGCATAAAGACATTTAGCAGGCATTCTCATGGTTTACTCCACAGGAAGCATGGACATGGGGAACTGCCTGGCATTTACCCTCCTGTTGTTTGAACTGGGTGTTGCATTTATTGCGTGGTGGCAGACAAGTTAAAAATCTGTTGAAGCTGTCATCATTTTTTAAATTATTTAAGCAAAGCAGGTTTTTTCACAGCTGGTTCATCCTTGTGGTTGTCAGCTGCTTCAGGATGTTGAGAACCATTCTTTGTTGTATCGTGCCCAGTGCACCCCTGAAATTCCTATCTACGTATCCTATGTAATGAGAAAGTTGTATGGCTCATTGAACAGACACCTGTTATCCTTAAGACTTTTCTCCTGTACTGTTTTTCTGTGTAAGCTGTTTGTCATAATCACAGAACTGCAGAAGTCCTTTTCTTTTGTGAGTGTACCCCATCGTACCCAGATACTGTTACTTTTTCCCTAAGCCTCAGGTTAGCTTCTCTCCAGATGTATGTCTACCCTTCTGCTCATCAGCTGTTAGGTTCCAGGTCCTTTAAGCAGCCAGGGCAGCAGGGCTGTGCAACTCCAGGCATTAGTGGAGGCTTGAAGGCATTGCCAGAACACTTATTCCCACATTACAGCACTACAGGGCTAACTGTGGCTTGGAAGATGTGGAGTGCATCCCAGTTCTCTTCAGCGTTATTCCACAGAAGTCATTGCAAATTACTCTTAAACACTTGTTAGAGAAGAACCTAGAAAAATGGGAGGGAGGGAAGACATTTTAAATGGTTAAAGATTTAGCTCCCAGCTGATTTACCAACCCTCTTTGATGCAATATTGTTCCCTAATCCATGGCAAATGAGGATTTCTCCTTTCAGAGTCAAGCACTGCTTCAGTTTAAGAAGTTTCTCTCCCCCTTCACTCACCCAGGGACCCCTGGCTTCACAGTGGCTCAGATCTTTCCTATCCTTTTAAGGCAGAATCAAATTTAGGTGTTAGCACATTGTTGTTCAAATACTGACTCTCCAGTCCCCAGTGTCTCTGCTGGGAGAAAAGCCATGGGCTCCAAGCAGAGCATAGTGTGACCTGCAGGCCATCCCCCTTTGTTAGATTTCTTTGCGCCTTAAATTTTTAGAAGGCGCTTAAATGCTTTGCCATATGGAGATAATTTGCCATATCAGGGCATTGAGACTTTGCTGCAGCTGAAATGCAATCATCTTTCTCGAGGGATGATTTTGCTTCTAGAAGGTTGCTCTCATAGTATTTTAAACAGCAGCTTGTGGTGCTGTACTGTAAGTTGCACTCCACTGGTGTCTTTACTAATCATAAATACACCTGAGGGGAAATAAATACATTCCTGCCAATGTTGAGATTCAGCAACTTTAAAAAGCTGGACATTCTGCTGGGTAAAGCAATGTGACTTTGTCTCCTTCCGTTTCCACTGGCAAAGGAATTGCAGTGCTGCAGTAATAAAGAGCAAAGCAGTATAAACTCACCTGTTTGGTGCTCCAAGCCGTTTGGTGAGAATGAGTGAACCCTAAATCACAGGGCTTAGAAGTGGATAAACTGCACTTACCCTACCGCACCTTCATTCAGCCCTGTGATTTATTTTTTTTAAGCTTAAAATAATATTACAAAGCTACCTCATCTTCTCGTAGAGCTTGGCAAAACTGTTACTCCTTTTTTCCCTTGAAAGGAAAAAGCTGCCTATGTATCTTAACTCGAAGGGATGTGGCCAGAGTCACTAGTGACAGAAGTGGGATGGGTGCTGTTTTTAACCACAAAGGTCAATGCACACACTTTCGTGTCCCATCACACCAACACACAGTCACCTAGAACACGCCTTGTCAGGTTAGATCGTGGTGACTGGGAGCTGTAGCTTACAACACACATGGAGTTTTGTAGTCGTGCTTTCTCCCAGTAACCCATGTACCTATTGCTGGGTGCTGGCTGTCGCACGGGAGTTGCTGTTTGCATGCTGTGTAGCTGATGGGTTTCACTGCGCTCAGAGACCCGTTCCCTTTCCCTCCCTTGTCTCTGGTTTCCCTGCTGCAGACATGGCATTCCCCTCCCCACCCAGCGTGGAGCAGGGAGCGGGTGCTTTGGGAGGAGGGAGTGGAGAGCAGGCTCCTCAGTGAGGCTGGCAGGGCACATCCCTGGGGGATGCTGTGTGCCACCCTAGCTCCCACAGCCCAGACAGACCTTGTGCCACCATGAAGGGCCAGCTCACCCAGGCACCCTGCCTGGTTGCTTTTGGCCCTTCTGGGCACCCTGGGCACAGACCTAGCTGGCCCTTGGGCTTTCCTTCAGCAGTAGCCATGGCAGGTGGGTCATGGCCCATGGGTTGAGCCACGCTGAGGTCCCACACTGTGAGTGACAGCTGAGAGCAGCCTCCAAAGATGTCGGTCTGAGGTGGAAGGAGCGGGCACCCCTCCTCTGTGCCTGGTGGGCTGGGGAAGGGCCCAGCGGTGGAGCACTATGGCCACCTGCCGGTCACCTCCCCCAGCTGCTTCTCCAGAGCCTCAGAAGCCAGGTGCGGGCGGGCAGGCACCCTTCACCCCTCTGCCATGGCGTCCTCTCTTCCCCAGCGTGCAGCACTCGCATGGGCAGGAGGGGACACAGCGCCTGTCCAAGCACGGCCGTGCTGTGGGGGCTTCAGCACCCACCTCGGGTGTGCCGGAATGGCTGTCACGGCAGCCGAGCTCACGGTGGGATGATCACGTAGATCTTAAGGAAATCATGGGCCCTGGACCCAGTTTTAGTCAGCAGGTTCACAGCAGCTGTGGGGCTGGCTGCAGACCTGCATACAGGTTGCCCAGTTGCCACCAAGAGCAGGTGAAGGGGAGAGGCTGTGTCACGGGTGAGGCCAGCCCCTTCCCTGCCTCACTGCTGTTTGCCCTGCAACTGCTTCTGCTTCGCTGCTGCAACAGCCCCGTCTGTGCTCGGATCCTGTGGAATTTGGGAACGAGTTCCTACCTGCCTCTGCTAGGTGTGGGGAACCGGGGGTTGGAAAGTTTGAAGGCTGGGCAGGAGGGCAGTGCCAAAACAGACTAGAACATCATCCCGTTGCCCTGAGCCCTGGGTTGCTCTGCCTGCTCTGTCCCCTGCTCAGGTGAGCTGTGTCCAGCTGTGATTTCGTGTATAACATGCCTATTTTTAATTCTCTCCACAGTTTATTTATGATGAAAAAGTTTCCTGGTAAGTATATCTGGCCGTGAGTCCCATTTCATTTTCTCTGGTTATACCACAAGCTGCAATAAGTGGGGTTCATCAGGAAGGGAGGGGAAACCTAAAAAGTTCTGCAGGGTGATTCCAGCAGGAGTTCTCTGCTGCATGAGAAACCTGGGCACAAGATGGGCTAGAGTAACTCGTTTTCTGAGCCAGAGAGGAAAGCCTAGGAGAGCATCCCTCAGGCTGTTTCCTGACACAGCGGCAGCAGTCAGTGCCCTCGGCCCACCCTGCAGCTGCCCAGGGATGGGGCAGAGCTCAGCAGAGACAGAGACTGCTGCTTGGGTGCCAGTGTGCCAGGGATGTCAGCTGCCTGGGAATGGAAAGGGCCACCCAAGCAGTCATAAATGACTGTGTTCCAATACTTGGATTTTTAATAATTAAAAAAACAAAAACAAGATCCTGAGGCAATATTAAAGAGTGAATGACTGGTTTAAAGGGGGAAAAAAAGCATTAATATCCCCATGAATGTGCTTAAATGTACTGCAATAGGTATGATAGGCTAGGAGGACTTCAAACACTTTCAAAAGTGTACTTTCAGTTGTTTTGCTTTCATGGTTTTGTTTTCAGCACCTCTCAGGGCTTGTAGGGTGACAGTGGTAGCTTTGATTTCACTCACAGCCGGTATTATTTAGATTACAAGCGCTAGGGGGAGTCAGGCTTTTTGGGTCGCATGTTTTCTTAAACTTGTTCTCACTGGGGGATTTATGTTTAATTTCAGAGAAGGATTTCTGAAACACTGAGTTTTGCAATGGCTTGTTTTTCTTTGTTTTGTTTTTAACTAAAATTGACTCCGTGCCCAATTGTATTTGACTGTGCCCTTCAACCAAAACACATCAATGTGGAAGCCAAGTGTTGAACTGCCAGAAGCAGGGAATGAGATCTTGATATGGTTAGAGCAATGTCTCAAAATGATTAAAGAGAAAATGGCCCATGAGTTTTGGTATACAGCAGCTTGATAATGGATGGTTTCCACAAGGACTAGCAGTTTGCCATAGGGAACCATACAGAATATAGCATTTTGGTCAATGGAAAAGATTACCTAGGAACAAGTTCTAAAAGTCATATTCGATTTTGTTTTCATACAAATTCCATTAGTTTGACACAGAAACAGTGGAGAAAAAAACTGGCAATATCTCACCAGCAGTTTCAACTGCTGCCTGCTGCATTCTCTATGGTTGTGCAGCAGCAGTAGTGAAAGAGCAGCTGCCCCTTATTCAAATCACCTTGGCATGATTGGTGAGCTTTAGCATGCTCAGAAAGCCCAACGACTTGGTTTACACCCATGCAGGCAGAGCAGGATGACTGCTCCCCTCCCTCTGCCACAGCCTCCACAGGTATTGTCCTTACAGAACTGTCGGTATTCTGTGAGTGCATGAACTTCTGGGTCTAGTCACTTGTTCTTAGCTGACAGCTTGATTTAGCCAAGTAAAACCAGAGCAGGAGTCAAGAAAGCAAAGGAGGCACCACACATGAACGTGTGAGCCATTTCTTTGCGCATCCCCTTTCCTAGAGGCATGTTAAGACAGCCCAGGAGGATCAAGCCTTTCCACAAGTTTGTGGCGTGGCAGATGAGGGAATGGCTGAACTTGGGCAGCTGACTGCCGTGCCCTGCTCTGATGTGTTTTCTGTGTCACTCTTGTTTGCAGGTGGGAGTCCTTAGTCTTAGTGCTGATGTATGTCATCTACATTGTTATCATGAAGTAAGTCAAACGCGCCCTCGGCTTGTTTAGATTGTAAGGCTCCCTGCTCCAGTGCTTTTCAAGAGGTTGCAGAGGTAATTAAAGGGAGCAGCAGGCTGTGGGCAGGGCTTCCATTGCATCACCCAGCTTGTGTGCCAGCAGCACCTCCAATAGCAGGGGTTAAAACGCCTTGCCCTGTCGTGTTACCTGTAATTTATCCTGATGAGGCAGGAAGGGGCTGCTTGTCCCAACAGTACAGGTCTGAGGATCAAACATCTAAAGGTGGATGATGCTTTACGGATGTCATATTGTATGAACTGACCAAGGCTAACGCAGCAAGTTTGTGGCAGAGCAAAGAACCAAATCTGTCCCTGAATCCCACCAAAGCAGCACCTCCTGACTTCGCTTTAGCATCCCTACTCAGAAATAACCACACAGGAGATTCCAGTCTGCTTTCTATGGGTACAAAATTCCGCAGCAGTTTGTTCTTGCTTGCTTGGAGACTCATGATAAAACTACAGCACAATCAGCACTGATTTTCTGAGCGTCTGACCTGTGTAACTTCTTTCACGCAAGTTCATGCTAGCAAAGCTAGCCTGTTCTGCTGTTTGGTTCCCCTCCTCCTGCCTTGTTTTTAAAAGCCGATGCAAAGGAAACCCAGATTTAAACTGGAACATTCAACAAAACCTGCCAGCTGCCAAGCACACCAGTGGTCTTGTCTCAACAAGTAAGAGTAGAGATTTGTTTTGAAATGATGAATAGAGTAAATATTGTGAGAGCAATTCTCAGCAAGAACAGCAAAACACTCAGGCTGGGTTGAAGGGAACACAAGTCAGAATTCATTTCACTTCTAGTAATTAGAAACTTTTCTTTAACATGGAGGCTTTACCCTTGCAACAATTAACTAACCAGCAAAACAGTTGTAATATCTGAATCTGGAACAGATTTTTTTTCTGAAAGCAATGCTACGGTGTGAACAGATGTTTCAGACCTGTTTGGATATAGTTGGGGAGGTTTTTGGCCTGGTTAGGGACCTCAGCCAGGTGTTCACAGTGGTCTAGCCTTGTCTTTGAGTATCATGGTGAGATCCTCAACTCATGTTTGTGTCAGCTCCTGGCTACTCTAAATAAAATAAGAAACAAAGGGTTTTATTTTTTTTCCTCAAAGTTGAGACAGACCTTAGTATACGGTCTTGTGTTTCTGTGCTAGGTCTTCGCAGGTAAAACAACACTCATACTCAAGTGTGATTAAATGATAGAAAATAAATTTGGATGATGATAAGTAATCATTGTGTCCTGTACAGAATATTAATTATACATAATACATAAGTGTACATGTCATTCACTATGCATATATTGTATCTTTCATAGCCTTCTGGGTAGAGATTGCATTTTATACAATGTGGTTAGAGCTCTGATGTACTGTGACTGGATTTCCTTAAAATCAGAGGGGTTTTCTTCCCTCACGTAGTTGGATCACACAGGATATGAGTCTAGGAAAGGAAGAGCATCAAGAAAACCTTATAGAAGGAGCAAAGGCACATCTAGACTTTCTTGTATTTGTGCAGGTACAACTCAACCATACATCACTGCTTTGAAAGGAAGACAAAAAACTCTGCAAATATGGTGAATGGTTTAGCAAATAACACGGAAATGGATGATAACAGCAACTGCGATGCCACAGTGGTATTACTAAAGAAAGGTAACTGTTCCAGTAAGTCACCCTGCTTGCTTGCATCATTCTAAATGTTTGTTTACAAGTTTGTCTTGTGGTGTGGACTGCTGCTGTCTTATCAGCCATGAAATAGGCAGGGAGGTGGCCCTTTTGTACCCCCCCTAGCCAGATGGCCATGGCTCCTGTGCCTGGGGGCATGACATGCTGACCCAAGCTACCTCATCCTTTGCTGCTGGAGGCAGCTCAGGCCTCCTCTGCATAGTTCTTGCTACTGGACAAGTGCCTGGCTGAAAGGACTCCTCCAGCTTCAAGCCTGACTTGCCCAGGGGCTACTCATTTAGGCTGTTACAGCCATGCCGTTGTAAGTACTCCTGTGGGCGCTGTTATTCCACACTGAAGATGCCCATTTACATCTAGTACTTCCAGTTAAATTTAACTCCATCCCAAAGCAACAGTAAACTGAGCAGGGACAAAGGCCCTACTTGTACTAGCATACACTTTCCCCTCGGTGAAGGGAGGGTGGGGACTCTGTTGGTCTAGGTAGCGTGCTCTTATTGCACATGCTGTTGTGAACACACACAACTTTTCCATGCAAATGATCTTTAAGTGAATTTCACCCTGGCTGAAGTCTGCTCCCGTTTGAGTTTAGTCACAATCATGATTGTATTTCTTCAGCTTAAAAAAACCTCACCCATATCATAGCTCAGCAGCAGTGGCTCGATGTGCATTTGCAAGCATGTGCTAAACTGTATTTACAGAGGACATTGTTTTTATCTTTGCACCAGTCAACAAGCATGTGCAGTAACTGCTTGGGATTTATATGCACCTATCCTCAGGAATAACACACATGCACACCCTGCCACTGGTTTAACTTGAGAAGGAGCTCTGTCTTGTCTAAAGCAATCCTGGTCTCTGACTACAGATGGGCTGTCCTTTTTGTTTCACTGGCCTAAAAAAAATGAACAAAAATAGGTCTCTCTCTTCATGCAAACAGTGATTGAAAGATATAGTCTGTATACAGAAGGAACTAAACATGTCGTGTAGCGGGGGTTATTTTCTGGCATCAAACCCTTTGAGTCTGCCAGAGGCCAGCTGTGGTGTTCCTGCCCTATTGCTGAGGAAAGCTTTTCTGAGTGCTGTGCATTCTGGTTTGGGGAAGCTGCTTTTATGGGAACAGCTTTCTGTAGCCTGGGGCTCTCAGCAGCAAAATTGTGCTGGCAAGTTTACTACACTCTGTACCGGTAAAGCTAGACTGGTAAAAGTCAGTAAGCATAAACTCAGGCTTTAGTCATCTAGGTTTACCCAGTGGCCTGAGGGTTATGCACAAATGAGGCAGTTCTGACTGTGGGATTTGGTTTAAATCTCCCCAGAATACATCTTTTCGTGACATTGCTCAGCTGCTGGTGATTTTTTTGTTTTGGACGCTTGCGGTTACTCAAACTGGCTGAGGAAGGAAGACGAAAGGATTGCTTCATTTCTTGCAGATTGTTCCTATATTTACTTGGCAGTGGGCCACTGGAGGCCCAGACAGGCAAGCAGCTCTGCTGTGCACACCAGTCAGTAGCAGGAGATCACAAACAGCACCCATCGCAACAGGTTACCTGAGGGTTTTAGACACTACTGTTTATTTTCTGAGGCTTTTTCTAAACAGAAGACCAAAAAGAATCAAACAGAAGGACTTCTGTGTTTGGGGCAGTTAGCCCAAGTGCCATGCAGGTAATGCCAGCTTGGAAAAAGCCACAAGGAAAAGCTGTCTGGCTGTTCTGATTTTTTTGAATATGGATGACCCCACTTATCTACTTCAGTCAGAAACCTCAGTCAGTAAAAAAGGTGACACTAAGGCCGAGGAGATACTCTTCCATAAGACTAACAGTGATGGTAATAAATAGTAATGCCATGTAATATTTGCCAGTGTTCAGCACTGATTTTAATAAACCAAAGCAGAGATGAGTCAAGGAAGACCTCAGGTTTCCCTGCTGCTGAGTCCCAGTCCTGGCCCAGAATTCACAGTCCCAGGTGGCATCCAGGCACAGAAGGGATGGACACTGGCACTGTGGCACCCCAGCGGTAATGGGTACTGGCACTGTGCCCCAGCTGGAGTGCAGTTCAGGTACCTGCCCCATCTCCTTGTTCTTTTGCTTCCACACTGTGGGTCTCACCCCACAGACTGACACACATGCTTGTTGCCAGGATTGGTGGCACTTCACTGCCATCAGCTGTGAGCCCAGGATGCAGGAACCTGCTTTTCATTTGCATTGGTACCCCATAGAAACACAGTGACAATTTCCTCACCCCCATGTACCTTTAATGGTGGGTGAGGCCAATATCCTCACAGGAGTGCAGATTGTAACAGTGGAATTAATGCAGCTTTACTGCAGCACCATTTCTACCTCGGTGGAGTAGCTGCTGTAGAAGCAGTGATCTGCCTAACACAGGCCTGTGATGAACTGTGCAGAGCAGAGTTAATTCTCTGTAATGAGCATGAGTGGAGATAACATGTTGGTGATTTATTTAAGGACATAAATGTAGGACGTGTAATGAAGGACATGAATAAATGTAGGACAGAAATGAAGAACAGAGGAGGCATACTTTGAATGGTGGTAGCTGAAGGAATGGTTCTTACAAAGACTTCTGGAACCCACAGGTTTCTTCTTCTGAGAGCCACATAGGGCAGAGAGAGACTGCTGGAAGAAGACCTCAATTTCTCTTTGTTCCTTGGCTGCAGGAAATTTCCACCGTAAAGCCTCAGTGATCATGGTGGATGAGCTGCTGTCTGCCTACCCACACCAGCTTTCATTTTCTGAGGCTGGGCTCCGGATCATGATAACCAGCCACTTCCCTCCCAAAACACGTCTATCCATGGCCAGCCGCATGTTAATAAACGAGGTATGTCTTTTACCTCCCCCACCTCCCCTTCTTCTGAATTTCTCTTTTCCTGTAGCACTGTTCGGGTTGAAATGGAACTTGTGTGTTTTTTCTGGGTCTCCAATAGCATCTTCCCAGATTTTATCCTTCTGACACTGACTTTATTAAACCATACCTTGCTGTCTGTCCCCATGGAGATTTTAGCAGAGAAAGTTCAAGTCAGTATGTGATTATATTACCTGTAGCTGTCGCTCACAGGAGGTGCCCCCTGCATTGATCTGACATTAATATCACTTGCACTTGTTTAATAATAGGGTACTCCACTGAGTCTGCACTTACTCTGGTCCTGATCTTGGAGTACTTGGCAGTCAATTCTACAGCCACTAGTCCTTCTCTTACGAAAGTTGTATATGTGAGATTTATCTAGTCATCTGCAAGTAAGCATCACATACCTGATCAAAATTAATCCCTTTTTCTTCTAAAGCCAAATTTCTGAAGAACTCTGTACATCTCTCTTTCTCTGTTCCTATCTTTCTTTTTAAAATATTAAATTTTTTAAAAATCCATCTTTCAGCAAAGATTTTGTGCCTGTATTTACAGAGACAAAGGCTGATCAACAGCAGGACTTACACGAATGGTGAGTCAGAAGTAGCAATCAAAATACCTATCAAGCACGTGATTGAGAATGGAACGGGCCCCAGCAACTCTGCTGAGCGAGGCGTGAACGGCACACGGCGGGATGAAGACATGGCTGAGGCTGGGAACGAGACAGAGAACGAGAATGAGGACAACGAGAACAACGAAAATGATGAGGAAGAGGAAGAAGATGATGACGATGATGACCACGAAGGGCCATACACACCTTTTGACCTACCCAGTAAGAAGCTCCTGGGTTTATGTTGTTCCAGAAAGCTAAACTCAGTTTGGGTATGCCAGAAAGCATCATGAACATGTGTTGAGGTAGTGGTGTCTCTGAGAGCTCCCATCAGCCTGCACCTCACAGTGTAGTTCCTGGTCACCGTTAAAAGATGAAAGGAACTGGGGAGCAGCAGGAACTTCTCAGGGTGCAGACTCCTGGGCTTGGACACACCTCTGCTGCAGCTAGTGCATTGGCCTGGTGCTGCTGTTGCAGTCAGAGGGGAGAGGCAACAGTCTCCATGGGGTGGTTCCTGCCCCCAAAACCTGGGTCACTTCTGAGAGACCTGTCTCTCTTTGCTGACTGAGGAGAAAGCTGAGGATGATGGGGCTGCTGGTGAGGTGCCTGAACGCAGGTCAGATGCCTCTGCATCTAGGCCTTACCTTTGCTAGGAAATGAGGTGTGCTCTTACCTTGGTGGTAGTGGAGACAAAGCAGTGGTGGTGCTGATGTGGAGTAGAGACAAATGAAGGTCCTGGGTGCCTCTGCTTCCTGCTGTTAACTAGGCACAAGCCGTAGTGTCTTCTCACTCTTTCTGGAGGGTTTAGAAAGTGAGAACAGCTGCATGACTTGTGAAAAACTACGTGTACCTCAGGGTGCTGAGCACTGCACCTGCAGGGTGGAGATCTCCTTTTTGCCAAGTCCCTCTTACACCACCAGGGCTCTAGTCCCGGGTTGATTATAACATATACCTGCTCAGTCTTTGACTCACAGTTGCCATAGCTGGCAAGATCTGCTGTGTTGGAAACAAGCCAGAATACGATAGGGACTGGTCCTGCCCTTTACAGGTGAGATATGTTTTTGAGAACTCCTGTTCAGATGACCTTACTCAAACCCCTGCTCAGGACAGGTTGCCCAAAGCTGTGTCTGGTTGAGGTTTGATTCTCTATAAGGATGGAGATCCCACAGTCTTTGGGGGACCTGTTGCAGTCTTTGACCACCCTCATGGTAGGGGAAAAAAAAGAAAATGCACAATTTATGGTAGCATCTATTCTGAATTTCCCTTATTGCAAGTTGAGTCCATTGGGTCCTGTAATTTCCTTGTGCATTTCTGTGAAGAGCCTGGCTCCATCTTTTCTGTACCCTCCCATTAGGTGATTGAAGATGGATCAGATATCTTTCTAGAACTTGCTTTTTATGTGGTACCTGTAGGAACTTGACCCAGGGAGGGTAGCAGGTATGCTCTGACATTACTTAACAAACTCCCAGGAAGGCATTTCATACTGCTTCCCTGTGCCCCTCTCTGCCCTCCCATCTCTGCCATCACACCGTGATCTTGTGAACAAGGAATGTCTTGCAATTTTCCATTTCAATATTACTTAGGCGGAGGTGTCCCTGGCATCTTGCTTATTAATGTTAACAAAATAATAACATTCTAGACTAAAGCAGACTAGAATTGTGATTGTTTCCCTTTTTTGTTTTACAGCTGGCAAGATAGAAGTCTTGAAGTGGCTCTTCACATGGCCGTTGAGTTTTGTCCTGTACTTCACAGTGCCCAACTGTAACAAGCCCCACTTGGAAAAATGGTTCATGGTTACCTTTGCTTCTTCTACCCTCTGGATTGCAGCTTTCTCCTACATGATGGTGTGGATGGTACGTACCAACTAGAGCAGAAATCACAGCCTAGGAGAGGTTGTGGGTTTTGTCAGCTTAGAGAAATGTGTAGGAAGTTCTACATACCTGAATTTTCAGATGAGAAACCTTAAGTCTGCTTCCATTTCTATTATACCTGTCCTCACTGAGAGAAGAAAATTAGGGGTCAGTAGCCAGGGCCTTGGAACTTGATTCAGGGCTCAAATTTCACCAAGATTCTTTAACATACGAAAAAATTATGCTTGCACCAGTTTCACACCTCCTTGTCATGCAGGACAGTGTAAAGAGGCCTTGATGCTAGAAGGAATCCAGCCTCAATAGCTTTTCTTGGAGCAAGAAAGCTTGAGAGACAGGGTTGTGAATGATAACACTTTGAACTCAGTGTGAACAAAAGTGTGACATTCAGCCAGATTGTTACACAACTACTCTAGTCAACAGGAACTTAATACTAGAGATAAATAGAAATGAATACAAGGAAATCCAGGCATAGTTGGCCTGTTCACAGGGGAGTTTTGTGCACTGGCTGGGTCACTGAGCCCGTTAGCTTGCTGCAGGCCTCATTACGTGATACATGTAGGTGCAAAGTGTAAGTGGTCCTCACTAGGATTACAGTAATACTGCAGCATGGATTGTGTTTCTTCTGGGGCAGTCTGTACTCTTAAGCAGAATCAGACAATGATGAGGCACTGGCATCAGGAAGAGGGTCTAACAAAGGAAGCCTGGTTTTGGGCTGCTGCACCTGGGTGGAGGGCACAATTCGGTCTGTCTCTGCATGGGACCCAAAGAGCATGGAGATACCTTGCTAAAGCCTTGGCCATTGCTTGTGCTGCTTCTAGCTATGCTTCACATTTCTTGGAGTATGCTGCAGAGAGTTCAGAAGAGCAATTAAATGTGGCTAATAGGAAATGGGCATCATTAGACAGGTGTCCAAAATATAAAAATATTAATCAATTTGAAAGTACTGATTTATCATAGGCTGCATAGCAAAGGAAAGAGGAGATTAAAGGTATCACCTCTTTGCCAATAGGAATTGTTAACAGTCATTTGGGGATATGCATACAGCATTTGGGGATTCCTGCATATACCATTTTCATAGTATAATGAACCTTGGGGTTGTTCTAGGGTCTGCTTAGCTATACAAATAATGTCTACAAACTTCTGCCAAGATCAGGAGACTGTTACACAGGGTCTGTTACACAGGAGACTGTTACACAGGCCACCACAGAATCTTTTCCAGGTTAGTGTCAGGAAAATTGTGGATGAAAGGTGTGAAACGGCTGATTAAAGAGGGTACACAGCAGGTCAGTGCTGTCCTCTGCCAGGTGTGCTGGTGTGTGGGGGTGGGAAGACACTGTGTAAGATACTGTGAGGGTGATGAGACACCAGCACAGGTTGCCCAGAGAAGCTGTGGATGCCCCCTCCCGGAAAGTGTTCAAGGCCAAGTTGGATGGGGCTTTGAGCAACCTGGTCTAGTGGGACATGTTCCTGCCCCTGGCAGGGGGGTTGGACTAGATGGTCTTTAAGGTCTCTTCCAACCCAAACCATTCCAGGATTCTATGATTCTAAGTGATGAGTATACCAAAACAGCCTGTCACTGCTTCTCTTTAAGGAAAGTGTGAGCTTGCACTGATCAATAAACTCTGTTTGACAGCTTCTTGCAGAATTGGGCCAAGCTGGTCTCTGATTTTAATTCTCGTAAACACCTTGATAGTGTATTTCCTTTCCTTAGGTGACAATCATTGGCTACACACTGGGAATTCCAGATGTGATCATGGGCATCACTTTCTTGGCAGCTGGAACCAGTGTGCCGGACTGCATGGCAAGCCTTATCGTAGCAAGGCAAGGTAAGTTCACCACAGAGATCTCGTACTGCTATGGAAGTGTTTCCTTGTGTCCTCTTCCTCTTTAGGTAGAGCAGATGTGTCCTGAATATGGAAACATGCAGAGCCCTTTTCCCACGGCTGAAATTTAAAACAAGAACAAAAAAGGAAATTATTTATGCTGCTATTGCAGAGCAGCTGACAGGTTCTTAATGATGGTGTGGAACAACTTTTGGCAATATTGTTAACTTCAAGTCTTCCCCAAAAGTCACAATGTTTATCTTAATTTAAATATTGGTTGTATAGAATTGTTTAGAATATGGGGTAGGGGTCTTTCAGGTCTCTTTCCAGCTTTTCTCCACAGTCATAAGGACTGGAAGATACTGCTGTTTTTAAGGAAAACTTTTTCCCACCCCTCCTTGTGATTCCAGCAACAGGTGTTTTAAAAGAAAAAGAAAGTTGTCAGTAGTGCTTTGGGGAACACAGACAGTTGGCTCTTCGTTGAAACAACTGGCTACTTAATAGAATACCTGAAGACCTTATCTAGTCAGTCCAGTATAGAAACTCATGTGTCATGGTTACAGTAAAGCATCAAAAGCCCCACTGGGCATGGCAGAAGAGTGCCGGCAGGTCTCAGCCAGCACAGCCAGTGGCCAGGGTCCCCACAGCAGTGGAGGATCACTTGAGAGAAGTTTTCAGATGATCCTAGAAGGTAGATTGAGCCCCTTCAACCCTGCTGGCCTTGTATGGTGGGGAGGGCAAAGGGGAAAAGGAAGGGATGAGGTGAGGGGGATCTCCCTTAACTCTGTGCCGTAATCTGTGGAAATTGTCTGGATTAGCTCAGATTAATGTATTTCTGTATAAAAGCTGAAAGACTTTTCTGAGACATGTCTGATTGTGTGTGGTTTCCATTCCTGCAGGTATGGGGGATATGGCTGTGTCCAACTCCATCGGAAGCAATGTTTTTGATATTTTAATAGGCCTAGGCCTCCCGTGGGCTTTGCAGACCCTAGCAGTGAATTATGGATCATATGTAAGTCCTGTTCACGTGATTCTTATTTATTTATTTATTTATTTATTTGCCATATCTATTTAGAAAAATAAAAAAGTCTAAAATTCTGTGGTTTGAATAAACAAATAGTTCTGCTCTGTTCCAATTCGGGACAAGTAGCCATTAGTTGTCAGTGAACATTCCCCATCGTTTGGAGAATTTCTGTTTCCTCCTTAGAAGCAGCAGTCTGTACTGCAATAAGCTAACTCACTAGAGCATGCTGTATTTTCGTGCACTACAATATATTCCAAATAAGGACAATGATCCTGTTTTTAATAAGGCAGAGGGGATGAACACATAGGTGGAAAGTAAAGGAAAGAGCAGACGTGTAGGGCTTTTGGTAAGAAAAATTGTAGTGTTACTAAATTGTTAACACGTTGGAGAGTGAAGGAAACCTAAATAACTGGGTATTTCAAAGCGTGAGCATCATCAGGAAGCACTGCAGAGCTTTCCTGTTTATGAAAAGCTGCCCAACATCAATGAAACTGTCATTTACTTCCTAAATGATAAACGAGCCACCACCTCACCCCCAAAGTTGTTGCAACCTCCTTTCTGAGAAGGAAGAGCAGGAGATGCCATGAAGTCCTAGAGAGAAGTTGCTGTTGTTATTGCTGTTAGCTGGACAACACTCAGACAGCAGTGTAGGACAGAGGAAAGATTCTTGATTACAATCACTGAGTGATGGGAGAATCACAGAATTGTTTCAGTTGGCAGGTGCCTCTGGGGATCGGCTAGTCCCAAACCCTCTGCTCAAAGCAGGGTCAGCTAGAGCAGGATGCTTAGGACCGTGTCCAGCTGGGTCTTGAATCCAAGGATGGAGACTGCACAACTGCTCTCAGCAGCCTGTTCTGGTGTTTGACCATTCTCACACTAAAAATGCATTCTTATGTTTAAATGGAATTTCTATATTTAAAACTGTGTGTGTTGCCTCTTGTCCTTTCAATAGGTAACACTCACAAGAGTCTGGCTGCACTTTCTCTATACTCTCCCATCGGGTATTTGTACACATCAGTAAGTTCCCCTGAATCTTCTCTTCTCCAGGCTGAACAGTCCCAGCTCTTTCAGCCTCTCTTTGTATGTCAGATGCTGCAATCCCTTAAATCATCCTGTGGGCCTTCACTGGACTGGCTCCAGGCAGTCCATATCTCTTGAGGAGCCCAGAACTGGATCAAGCACTCCAGATGTGTCTCACCAGTGCTGAGCAGAGAAGGATCATCTCCTTCTACCTGCTGGCAACACTTCTCCTAATGCAGCTTAGGATGCTGTTGGTGCTCCGTGCCACAAGGGTGCATTGTGGACTTCAGCTTGGTGTCCACCAGGATCAACAGGTCTTTGCCAAGCTGCTTTCCAGCTGTTCACCCCCAGCATGTATTGATGCATGGAGTTATTCCTTCCCAGGAGCAAGAATCTTCATTTCCCTTTGTTGCTGTTCATGAGTCTCTTGCCTGCACATTTCTCCACCCTGTCTAGATCCTCTTGATAGTGGCACAACCCATTGGTGCATCAGCTACCACTCCCAGTTTTGTATCAGCTGTGAACTTGCTGAGGATGCCCTCTGCCCCATCATCCAGGTCATCAGTATTGACCCCTGGGGCAAACCACTAGTGTCTGGCCTCCAGCTAATGAGCACAGCGGTTCGGCCAGTTACCAGTCCACTCCACTGTCCACTTACCTAGTCTGTTCTTCCTCTGTCTGTGACATGTTTGAGAGACAGTGTCAAAAGCCTTGCTAAAGTCAGCATAAACAACATCTGTTGCTCTCCCCTCATCCAACAAGTCCACCTCATCATAGAAGGCTATCAGGGTAGGTAAACGTGACTTCCCCTTCATAAATCTGTTCATCTGCTCACAATCACCTACTTGTCCTTCATATGTTTAGAAGTGGTTCCCAGGATTATTTGCTCTGTCACCTTCCCAAGATAGTTCCTTGGATCTTCCATCTTCTTGAATATGTATTGTGACAAAAGAAAGCGATGCTGTAGGAATAAAATCAGTGTTTCTAATGAGCAGCTTATCTATAGCTCATCTATATTTTTGCGGAAAAGGATGAAAACAAGTGGCTGAACAGAAGCAGCCAGCTTTCATGGGGGCATAACAATGTCACTACTGTTTTGCACATCCAAAATGGTCATTGTGCAGTGTGATCACATGGGTAGCAAAGGCAGTCTTGGAAACAGCCCCACAATTAGCAGAGAGAGTTTTCTCAGTTTTCACTTACAGTTCCTGGATTTCTGTCCAAATTCTTGGATAATTTGACTTCAAAACAAAACACACACTCCCTTTTCATCCCCCCTGTTATTAGGAATTAATTATTTAAGTATTACCAAGTTGCCAGAAAAAACTAGAGTTATCTGGGTCAAGTGTAGCCTGGTGACAGCACTAGGAGCTGCAAGGTGCTGTGTGTTTTTGAGTGAGCCCTGCTGGTGTGCCTGGCACTAGGTTGGCAGGGGCAGAAGATAAGGAGCTCCTGTTCCTGAGCCTTGGGCTGCTTGCACGAGCAAGGCTTGCTCACTGAGTGGGGGTTCACAGGCTCAGGCCAATCTGCTTATCCCTTAAGTGTGACTGTGAGCCAGAAGCACTAGGTAATTTCTGAGCTAATAGTCACAATGTAGTGTTGCTCCTTTGGTGTTTGGCAGGATCCAAATTTGTCTTTGTAGTATCTCCTCCAAAAGAGGAACTCCTCAAAACCATTGTGATGCCCTGTCTTGTATGCAGAGGGAAGGAGGGATTTGTAAAAGACAAAAAGAGCTTTCTTGATCATGATTACTTTTGCATAGCCACCCAAAACCATGATTGCTTCCCCAGAAGGTTTAATATAAGAGAACTCCGGCAAAGTTAAGCTTTTCCTGAAAGTAGAGTGTATATGCATTTTAATAAAGCAGCTTTTAAGGTAGTAACAGCTTTTGTGGAAGCCAAAAAAAAAAGCAGACTGTGTGATTTGAAAGTTACACTTTAATGCAGAAGAGCCTCCTAGAAGCTCCCTCCAGCCTTATCTTTCTGGAAGTCTGAACACTCGGGACTTTCTCCAGAGTATGGTGTTTCCCTGGGATCATACCCACGTATCTCTTGTTCCAGGCTGCCTGACTCAGAATCCCCTGTGGCCAAACTTTGCTCCCTGTTAACGCTGGTGTAAGGAATTCTGGCATGTTACCATGCGGAAATAGAGAAGAGGATCTACTCCCTTTTCTTTCCCTTTGCCTGCCTCTGTGCTGCAATGTGCATGTGGCACACGTGGGGTCCTGGGATTCCGCGCGTTCGGAACTTTCTCAGCCACATGTGGTAAAGTGGCTTCACACACTAACCAGCCAGGCAGCTGCTCCCAGCCAGAAGGATATTTATGGGGTTTCACTCTGAATGCAGAGAGCAGTTTCACTGCTAATGGGGCTTTCAGCTGCTGTAGCACACTTTGTAGGATGAGCTTGTGGTTGAGCCGCCCTTAAATTCCCTAAAGGCAGGTGGGTGTTCAGAGCCTGTTTTACAGATGGTGCATTTTGGTCTGAGCTCAGCAGGGAATTTTGGATGAGATGCAGCCTGCAAGCTTGTCGCTGGTTGTGAGGGATCAATATATTGAAAGCACAACCCGCAAGGTCCCAGTTACTGCTGAGTTTTGTCATATGACTGGCAGCAACCACAAGAAGCCCCACACAGAATCAGGACTTCTTGTTTAAACAAGTTCACTTTATAAGATAGTGCCTGAGGGGGAAAAATACAGCTTGCGATCTAACAGATAAGAGAGGAAAAGAGCAAGAGGGGACCTGTCAAAGAGAGACTAATGCACTTGCTGGAGGTCACACAGTAGGTAAGTGGCAGAACTGGAAATAGACTGTGAACCTCTTGAGACACATCCTGGTGCCAGCTTGCTAAATCACAAACATTTTGATTAAGTGCTTCTCCTGGTTCTGACTGCTCCTTCCCCTGGCCCATTGTCAATGGTTGTTTCAGCTTACTATTGATTTTATTCTTCCTTTCTTGTTACAAGAAAGGAATGAAAAACCATCTTTGGCTTCTCAGGCTGCATCTTAGAAGCATTTGTCACCTGTTTTAGCAAAGGAAGTTCCTCTTCTTCTTTAAATGAAACGCCTTCCTGTAGGATGTGGGTACACTGCAAGTGGGGACTACAGGGCAGTCACAACCCCAGCCTGAACAGGGGGCTGCACCCACATGATGTGATGTAGAAAGCTGGCATATCAGGCATCGCTTTGCAAAACCACTGTATGCTCCAGGGCACCAGTCTCCAGTATCATTCACCCTGCCTCACCTGTGTACATTTGTTGCCATGAGACAGGTCTATTGCAGTACAATCATCAATGTGCAATACTGGATTTTTATTCTCTTCCTTCCAGTGCTGACTGGAGTCATCCAAAGCCAAGCCAGAGAACGTTCCGTCTCATACTTCTCCACAAAAATGTTAGTGTTGGTGCAGAGAAGAAAAGGTCCTCCTCTGCCCTCACCCTTTGCCTTCAACTTGGTTGTCAGTCCCACAGTTCTTGGTTTGGGCCAGGCCACTGATGCTTTTCCCATCAAAAGGTAGATCTAGTCAGTATCAGACAGCTTCCACATCAGATCTCTTCTGTTTCTACAATGTCTATTCTCTAACCCAACTACATGTTTATTTAAGAGTCCTTGTTATTTCTGGACTCCCACTAACATCCAGGCACTAACTCAGCCTTCTTCTGTACTTCCCACTGGAGCTTCCATCTCCACTACTCAGAGGTCACTTGGCCACCTTCCTGCTACAGCTCTGGCCTTCAGTTATCAACCATAGCTAATCTAGCATGCCAGCAGCACTTTCAGAGAAAAAGCAGCATCCCTCTGGACCTAGAGAGACCTTTGAAAGAGTTCACTTTCTCATCTCTTCCAGCTCTGAGTCCCAGACACATTGCTGACTCTGTAATCCTGTAAGCATCCTTCCCCAGTGGCCCTGGCAGATCCAGAGGGGAAGAACATTTGCTCCATGTCTTCCGTCCAATTGCTTCCCTCTGGAATCTTTTTTTGGATGTGAAGATCTAAACCAGACATCAGCCAGAAGTATTTTACAGAACAGGAATTTTAGCCTAAGGATAAACAGCCAGGCTCATTTGTTCATATCAGCATTTGGGAGTGTACTCATACATCTATCCATCACTCGCTGCCTGATAACTTCAGCCAATTTCAGCAAAATTTGACAGTAAGCTAGAAGTCCTAGAGACATTACATTCCTTTCATGCAAACAGGCAGCTAGAGAGAGGAGTAGCCCCACTATGAGCCTTGTTAGACATCAGAGAATCCAGAGGGAAGCGGATGCTCAAGAAACACACATCGAGACAGCAAACATTGCTGTTTTGCTACCCACCAACCAGTTTGCTATTCACTGTTTGAATTCCAAGGCACTATGATGAATCTTACTATATTAGGACACAGCTGGCCTTCATCTCCCCACAGCCAACATCCGTGTATCTGTTCACTGCCCCATTCTGGCCCAAGTGTCTGCATACAGACCACCTTAAATCATCTGAGGGAAGAGGGAGGATCAGTTCAATGGATCTGTCAGTCATCGAGCAAAGCATTAAGGTTGAGGATAGCAACAGAGTGGTGAGGGGTCCCTGCTTCCCACAGTACCACTCTTCACTTCGTAGATGTTACTCCGTCTCCTGCTCTGGGGTGCCAGACTTTTTCCAGCTGTCACGTTAACATCTGCAACATGATGTGCTGGTATCACTGCAGCAGCAGCATGCAGCTTGGCAGGTATTCATGAATTAATTTATTGGCTGATCCCAAAAATGTATGGATGGGCATAGCAGCAGGGGCACACTTAAGCTACTAACTAGTCCATCCAGTTTCCTGGAGTAGTTTGCATATATTGAGAGCGTTTGCTCCCTGGTTTTATGGCAAGGAGACTGGGATAATTATACTGTAGTAGTGCAAAAGTGTCTGGTTCCTTCCAAAACTCCTAACAATACAGGAATTGTCTCCAACCTTAACCCCTGTATTTCTTGCTTAATACCTTGAGTGTCTGTGTGCAGCACTCCATGTTGCATACTCCAGGGTGTGTACCCTCTGCAAAGTGAGTTGTGTGATACAAAGCAAACCAAGGATGCTTTCTTTAGTCTCAAAAAAGGTCCAAGAAGGAAATTCCTTTGAAACATGCAGGAATGCAGCACATGTCTGAAGTTCCAGTTTGTTGAGATTTGATCTTGAGGTAAGGCATGGGGAATGCAGTATTTACATGGAATTTCCACTGCCAGGCTGCAGGAAAGGGATCCCCAGACAAACAGAGGACCTGCAGCCTTTTCAGCCAAGGGACTGGAAACATAGCAGAGTCCTGATATTCCTCAATGAGGTAATTTCTCTCGTACTTGGAACCTGGAGCAAAACCAGTTTGGGTTATGGTAGTAGCTCTTTGTTTTCCCTTCAGCAACTGCCAGAAAAAGAGATGAAGAATGGGATCCTTTAGGCAGGTGTAGAACTAAAATGAGAGAAATGAGAAATAAGTGAGCAGTGGCTATTCAGCCTAGTTTGGATTTAATTATCTCAGAACCACTGAGCAACACTGTATAAAACAATTCATGGTTCCTTCTGATTACTTTGTGAAATAAATAGGTGGGCATTAGATTAAAACATGTTGAAAGGCTACCAGAGCTGAGGAGAAGGCTAAAAAAAGCAGCACACCTTCTGGTGTGGCTTTTGTGATTCTAGCCATTGTGGTGGACAGAACGGCTGTAATGTAGACCTGGGCCAAACAGGAGAGGATTGTGGGAAAATCTTTTAGCATCAGCAGGTAGGAGAAAGCAGTAGGAAGCTGTTACGCCTGCCTTTTTGTTCTGATGAGCAACCCCTGCCATGCACCAGTTAGTGCAATGTTGTGCAAAGTTGCAGCAGTCAGAGCACATCTGAACCTGTCTCCTTTGAAACCTTATGTTCTCTTTGTTTGCAATAGATCAGTAATAGCAGTGTTTGCTAGAATTAAATGTTCTTGGGTTTGTTAATATTTGGGGGAGTCCGTTGTATTTTCAGAGAACCGTTTCCAGAGCTAGGTGTAGGCTAGCCAAGAGCTTTAGCAGCAGTCCTCTGATTACTCTTAATGCAAGAATTAAATATCTCAGTGCCCAGTAGCAGATCTGATAGAAGGGAGTATGTGCTCATACCCCAGACAATGTGGGCTGTTTGCCCAAGCTGACCTCCCTCGGCTACAGTAAATTGGGAGTGCTCTAATGTGACCTGTGTGTCAGGGAAGTCACTGCTGGCTGATCTGACACAGTAAACCCCTTATACCACCAGTGCAAGTTTTACTGGAGAACCTCTCTCCAAATCCTCAAGCTGCAGCCCCCCCAGATGCTTGGCAGGGAGTTTCATCTAGCTCCAAGGAGACCTTTCTTTGTTGAAGTGAGAATATTTAGCAAAACACATCCCTCAAAGACCAGGCTACCATTGCATTTTGGACCTGAACAAACCCAGACAGCTTTCATTCTCTTCTCAATGGGAGCTATAAAGTCTGCAAGAATCTCAAAGCACACAAGAAACCTTTACACTAAGAGGTGTCTGAGCAACGGCGTTAAACAGAAATTATATCTGCTATAAGGGAGGAGTCTTACTGGTGTAAATCAGCTTGCTCAAGGGCTGCCTTCACTAACCTAGAGACCCTGTGCACGGTGCCTGGACATATGCCATTCTCCACATGTGTGAAAGTCTAGTGAGGTCAGACTTACTGCATGGGCCAGAAAAGCAATGCATCATGCACAGCTGGACTCCCTGCACACGCTATGCAGAGCTGCTCCGTGCAGAACAGCAAGCCAAATTAACTGGACTATTTGTGTGCACAGAGTAACTCCACAGCATGTATAGTGCAAGTCCAGTGCATCTGGAATTACACCCAGCACCCATCCATGGAATCCATCTCCCAGCTGCCCAAGGGCAAATCTGCTCTGGGGACAAGCTGACATTGATGTTGGTTTGTTCCAACTGTCTTTCTGTTGTTTTACATTCACTTCTCATTGTTTTATAGCTCCTCTCATCTCTTGTCTTTGTCCTCTTCTGTCCCTTTTCTTCCTGTTCCATGCATGGCAGGGAGGTGCCATGCGTGCATCAACTCCTGAGCCACACTGGAAACATCTGGAATTCTGCACAGCTTTTCTAGTGCTTTGCTCACCGAGAAGTTTTTTTACCCAAAGAGCTGCACTTTTTCTTCCATGAAGTCCAGCTGTGATACATACCCAGTTCAGCCAAATGAGCTTCCTGACAAAGTGCATTCCACAGCTAGTGTTTCCTCGCCCAAGGAAACCACCGTTTGCTATGTACACAGAAGGGTTTTAATCCTGCTGTCCCATGGCAGAGTGAGGTATTAGGCGATGACCCTAATAAATGGTCCAATTTTTTGTGAAGCAAAAAGCACTGGAAAGTGAAAACTGCATTCGAAAACACCCTCTCACCCCTCCCAGCAAATCCTTCCTTTCAATGGGAATAGTCAAGTCTCCTAAAGGAAAGTTTGTGCTATTTAAGTTAATTAATAGCTAATTGCTTTGCTCAACAGTGGGAGCTGGGCTAGATCCCACGCCAGGAGCATTGCTAGTTAAGCCTGAGTTGAGAACTGTTAACCTGGGGTGAAATGCAAATGTTTTAATGCAATACCACTGCAAGGGAAAATATGTGCTTATGCTGCTAAGGGGGTTGCCACATTTGCTTTGCCCATGTGGGATCACCGTGATGAATGTTACTGTTACATTCATAAAGCTGTCATAAATAATTAGCATGTGCTTTCTACTTTTGAATAATCCCTAATTTTATTTTTATTCCCCTGAATGACCTCCAAAGGGGAGCTTTGCAGATAGTCCAGAGAAAGCAGCCCCAAACACCTCTCTTTGGAAGCACCATCCTCATCAAATTAGACATAGTGGCCTTTGGAACGGTCCTTTTTCCAAATGTCTGCTGGTTTTATGGAGGTCTGTTGGCTTTATGTAACTGAGAAGCAATGTCTGCACTTTAGGTTGAATTCAGACAGTTTCCATGCTAAAATAATTCCAGCTGCTTCATTTGCTTCCTTTTCCTGTAGATTTCTTTCTGATTGAAGTATTTCATACTGACAGTTTTTACAGATACTGGCACTGGTCAAACAGAATTCCTGACCAAAATCCAGGCAGGAATTTATTGTAAAACGGTACTTCTTTCCTAGTCAGCTGCTGCTCATTTGGGGTAGCAGGGAAGGAGGGTTTTAATTTGCATTTTAGTTAAACAAATTCAGTTTAAGGGTTTTTTGCACTTTAGAATAACTAAAATGGAAATCCAGGTTAGCTGTCATGTATGAACCATTCAGAATAGTGGAAGCAGAAGAGGAGTGGATGCTGCATGGGGGTGAATGAAGCACAGTGGACCAGTCCATCTCTACAGGGAGCAGTAATGTGTGCACAGAGCCCCCAGAGTAGCTTGTCCCTGCTCCTTAGTGTAACAGGAAGTATGCTGTAGGGTATCAAAGAAAAAGGTCTTCTGGGTCAGAACCTGACATCATCTCTCATCCCAAGAGCAGTTCTTATTCCAGCAAAGCTGAGGTTTGCTCAGGGCTGGTAGTAGAAGCTGTGCTGGCTTTAGAGTCTTCTTCCATAGCTGCAAGAGTACGCTTCCTTCTGTCTGCAACTTGCAACCTGCACTTTACAGTAACAGTGGAATTGTTACATTTTTCACGTTCAGTTATGCAAACAGTCCCAAAATTGGCCTTCACACTCTGAAGCAATCCAAATCCTTCATTTCTTTGGAGTCAGTCTAGTGAGAATAATGTATTTTACATGCAATGGCCATAGGAACATAATGGTCCCTCTGTATATACATACATACACTTACAGCTTATGTCTTAAAGAAATCCTGTAATACCTTTGAGAACAAATAATCATCACGGCTGTAGCCTTTTTTATGGTGGCAAAAATCAATAAAGAAAATGTACCATTTATGCAAGTCACCAGTTTAACATACAGCTCTGCAAATTGGTGGGACGCTTCTGAGTACAAGTGCTATAGCAATTCCAGTCTATAGTAGCTGTGCAAGACCTATTCATGCTTATCATGGTTTATTAGAAGTACAGCAATGTGTCATCATGCTGAATCTTGGGCATGTCCAGAAGAAGAGAGTAATCCTTCCAGGACTGTCTTTTTGCAGCATGCTTGACCTTGTCTCCGACATGGATTTGTGTAGAGGATTCTGGGTGTATGGAGTTCATTGCAGGCTCAGGTTTGCAGAGTTCAGAACCAATAATCATTTCATTGACTCTGGAAGTCAGACTCTTCTATCAGTTGTCCTTGGGGAATGAAGCTAAATCATGACTCTGGATTTGGGAGCAATATTTGGGTGAGAAGTTTTTTCTGGCTGTGATGCAAAATGATACAAGTGCCTTGGCAGTCTTGCATTCATGAAATTGTAGTGCTGCGTATCATCAGATTAGCAATACTCACTTCTCTTGTAAATAAGCTTCTTTATAGTCTAACTTGGAAGGATATGAGCACTGAGAAGTGGCCTGTGATACGTTGTTCACCATTATTTTTGGTGTTGACAGTTGAGAAAATAATATCATAGCATAGAAGTTTAGTTTGAATTGTTTGTTGGATTAATAGCAGGGTTTTGGGTTTTTTTTAAAAAAAAGAAATAAACCTAGCTCTTAGAAAAAAATTGTTTGTGGTGGATGAACTTTCATTCTGGAAACTATTTTCTTGTCTGTAGATCATTTGCAGGAATGGACTAATGCTTTTGTTTTTCCATATGTACAAAAGTAGAACAAGCTGAGCAATTAGAATGGGATACCAGCCCATGTAAGGAAGATCACTGCATTTAGTTTTGCTGTTTGACTTCAGCAGCGGAGTGGTGTGACTCAAAATATACCCACGCTGCACAAAATCAATGTCTACCAGAAAAACAATAGCATCCTTGAATAATAGTCATACATAATTTCTTGCTAAGATTGATGTCTGCCAGGAAACCCCTATAGAAAGTTACTACTTTAAATAGTAATTGTGTTTGGTGACTGTCAGTTGAAACTCAACTTCATGTAGGGTTTCATTGTACAGAAGGTGCAGGGAGGAATACAGTGGGCTGTCTCACCTTATAGTGGCCTTAAGATAATAATTCACATTAAGTCATCTACAGATTTACAATTCAGTCACCACGGTACCCACCCCAGAGCTTCCAGCTACCCTGCCACTTCCCTGGAGAAGCCGACCTTCCCTCAGAGGAAGTCTCCCTCATAGTAGTCCGTGCAGAAGTGTCTTGAGAGACTTCACCTGAGTGCTCCCTTGATGGTACTGCAGGTGACACTATTTGCAAAGATCATATAAAAACACCCAAAGGGACAATGTGTAAGCTCCCCAAGAGAAGAATGGAAAACTGAGAAGAAGCGTGATCCTAGCTAAGGAACAGGATTGGAGAGGTGGCTTTATCCCTTGCAGATTTTGTCCTTACGGGACTCGCATAGGAGTTAATTGCCAAAAAGAAAATTTCACGATATAACAGTATGAGGGATGACAAAGCCCACGTGGGGGTGGAACAGTTTGAAATGCTGTCAGGCCCTAAGGGCACTATAACTATACTCCTCCTTCTTTGGAAGTAGGAAAAACAATCGTGATGTAATGTTCTGACTTGGCATTTACATCTTACAAGCCAGTGTTTAGCAACTCAGCAGTTTAGGATTACAGAGTTATCAACAGAGAGAAATATTGTTGCTTGAAATTGTGACGTGGTTTTATAAACTTCCTTCTTTTTACAGATTCGTTTAAACAGCAGAGGACTTATCTATTCTGTTGGTCTCCTGCTGGCATCTGTTTTTGTCACAGTATGTATATAGTCTTTTGTTCCTCATTTCCGAAAGAGTGATTTTTATAGATGTATTCTTCACCTGTTGCTTTCTCACCTCCAGCTGTAATAGGGGTTGCAAAGTCTGTTGTTAAGGGATAGGAATGGTCACTCCTTTTGTAACCTTCCCAAGACCTTAATCTGGCACTTTGCAGAAGCCATCACTGTCGCAAGGTGGCTCTCGTATTTGTATTTTTCATGGGAGAAGCCCGGGAAACCCATTAGAAATCATTAGCTATTTTTCATGCTAGAGTTGAAGCAGATCCCTTGATGTATGACAAGATCCATTCTCCTGTTGGATAGGCAGACAAAATGCTGTATGGTTTGCTTTAACCCTCTGTAGAAACCTTCTGAAACACAACACAGATCAGAACAAACAGTGCCTGGACATGAGAATGTTTCTCTTGAAATCAATGCCTCATGTTCCCTGGCCTGTCCAAGTCCAACATAGAAATGATAGGGAGAAGAGGATTTAGGTGGCATCTTCCAAATCTTGAGGCCACCTGCTATGTGGAGTTGCACAGCAACACAATTCCCACATACACAAGACTTAATCTTTTAAGAGGTTTGTGTGGGACCAAATTAAGTGAAGTCAAGCCCAGCCTTAGACTGTGTGGCTCTAGATTGAGATGCAGAGGGGCACATAAAGCATTTCTGTGAAGAAAAAGGAACCTGGCCTTTCTTCCTGGTGAAGAAAACGAAAGCATTTCTGATTGAATTAAGTAGGATTTCATGCCAAAATTAAATTAATTGTAGAAGCTTAAGACCCTTGAGCCAGGACTCAAGGTGATGTAAGTCACCGTGGCTTCAATGGCTGCCAGGGGGCTACTCTGATTTACTTCAGCTCACTTGTTGCTGTACTTGCATTGGGATTGCTTCCACATGACCATGATCAGTAAGGGGACAGTCATCTTTGTGCTCCTGTAATTGAGAAGGGGATTTACCACTTTATTTGAAATGTTCCTGCTATGGTGGCTTACTCTGTGTTTATTGTAGGTTTTTGGCGTCCACATGAACAAATGGAAACTGGATAAGAAGCTAGGGTGTGTGTGCCTTTCCCTTTACGGCATCTTCCTGTGTTTCTCCATCATGACAGAATTCAATGTTTTCACTTTCGTGAACTTGCCAATGTGCAGAGATCACTAATGCAGGTGGCAGACTGTCGGGAGGAACTTCCTTCTTACCTGTGCAATACAAACCACGGCTGGCATCTCCTGAATGCGGTGCACCTCCAAGTCGTGATGTATATCCCGTTCACTGTTCATAGGACCCGTGGCCCCATCTAGGTCTGCCCTCTCCCTGACACCTCACAACCTGGAAATATCCTGCATCGATGTGAAGATTATTTTTTTTTCAACATTCATGTGATTTCCTAGCTCAGTTTTTGAACAGTGTGACTGGGACTCTAGATGAACTGGCTGCTAACTGGCGTCAAGCCAGGCAAAACTGGTCTGCTACAATTCCTTCTTTTTTTAAGTTATTTGATGGAAGACTAATCTAATTTATGACTTAAGACTATTGCTACAATGCAGAAGAGGGTACATCATACAGGGGCTGATTTTCAAGGAGAATCATGGGAATTTGGGGGGATTGCTTGGATATTTTTTTTTATTTTGTTTGGGATTTTTTTGTTGTTTTTTTTTTTTTGTTTTTAAATTGCCAGAGATCAACGTCCTCTTTTACAGCTTCTCCTTCTAAGCGCTGGGTCTCCTGTAATGATCCAAAGTAATATGGGAATACAATTCAAGGTACTCAGCATATGAATGGATTTACTGCATATTAAAAGAAGATTGTCAAGGCAACAGACAGTGACGTTTTACCATAAATAATCTTGTACAGGTGTGACAAGGAATGCAATGTAAACATGGATTCAAAGGGTAAACACTGCTACCATTTTACTACTAATGTTGGAGTTTTATTACTAGAGTGTTTATGGTATTTCCAAGCAATAGTTTGATTGCCAGCCCAGGAGGGCTACCAAGGAGGTATCCTGGTTTTTAATGATCTGCATGTCGAAATGGAAGGTCAGAACTTTCTCTGCTTTATCAGATTTCTTGTTTTGGGGGGATTCAGTAGTTCATGTCTTACTGGTTCTGAGAAGGACATAAGTACATGTCAGAACTTTTCTAAATGAGTTACAGACACTGGTTTCTTTAAAAGGAAAGAGGCATATTTTGCACAGACATAGATACTGAAGTCGTAATTTGCCACTCTTCAAAGAATACACTGGACCTGGCCAGGTATTTGTCTTCTTAAGCAGTTGAACTTATCTGATAACAGATCGTGTGGATTCATCGCCCCTTCTTTGGGAGGGAGGAAGACACAGAGAAAGATGGCACTTTTTAAAATGTGGAATATCTTCAATGCAGACTTGCTCACAGATCTTAAGTTATTGTGAAAGTTTAGCTATTCATTGTTCCAATATCCCTGCTAGATTTTGTATAATTCTGTATTAATACGCAGGCAGATTCTATTCCATGAGAAACACCATCACAGCTTCATTTGTATGTATTGATACTGTGGACTCTTGCCAGTGCTGGCCCTTGTATTTACTTTAAGCACTGATCACTTCTGATTCCTTTGGTATGTTTTTTCTTCTTTCTTGTATATGTTCTACCATGAAATGTATTAAGATACCACCAGCTAGGTGAATGTTTTTGTCTATAGTACAAACAGTGGCAAATATTGGTAGTAAAGGCACAGCAAACTCTACCTAAGAGAAAGAAATTAAAACAAACAAACAAATAAACAAACAAAACACCAAATCCTGAACTGTAGCAGGAAAAACAAAGTCCAACTGAAAAAAAAAAAGAAAAGAAAAAAGAGAGCCCCATTCACAGACAGCCAATTTTTATTTCATTTGCACTTTTGGAAGTGATTTGTTTTGTTTAATTTTCTTTGAACAAAATGTTGTAAATCAAAATATTTACACCTTGTGGTATCCATTCCGCTCGGCACCTGATTTTCTTTCTTTGTTACACTGAATGTGAGGAGGCACTGGCAGCCGTTGCACTGTGCGTGTCGAGGAAGCCCAGTGGAAAATGCTGTGTACTGCTGGCCTCAGTGAACAAAGTGTGCTTGTGGATCGCTGGCAAGAAGAAGGAAAGGTCCAGGGACAGGCAGTAGGGAGAGTCAATGACATGCCTGCATCATCATTTTTCATTCTGGAAAACAATTGTGTTGCTATTTGTTGAGCTGTGCAGCCTGTTGTTTGAGCAGCCTTCTCATAATGGTGCCCGCTGGAAGTCCTCTTGCATTAGGAAGCCCACTGTACCTTCCTGTTGTTGTTTTTTTGTTGCCATTGTTTCTTTTTCTGTTGTTGTTAATGAGATTAATAATAATAATAACCACTAAAATGCCTAAAATACTTCCTGAAGTCAAACAATGTTAGCAACAATGTGGCACATTTCACTAAATTCCACCCCACAAACACACAGCTATACTCTTGTAGCAAGATGCAGTTGCTCCTAAGCAGAGTGCTTCCTTGCTGACAGAAGGGACATATTTGGGGAAGAAAAAAAAAAAGAGAAGTTTCACATCAGGGCCTATTATTACTTCTATTTTGAATATTTATACTGCTGCTCCAATGGAGCCAGTTGGATCTATTTCTACGAAATAGCCATTACCTATCCCGTGGCACAAAAACTGCATGAGTATTTTTTAGGAACTTTTCCTATTGGTGTGCATTAAATACTGTAGTATATCGTAGCTTTGCATTGTGTGTAAAACCTGAAATACCTTGTTTTGACACTTGTGTGTTGTGCAAGAATGTTCTGCAAGTTGTTTGTTCTAAGCAGAAGCAAAAGGTACATTGAACTGCCATTATCTGTGCCATATATGAATTGATAAGCACTTCCTATATGGAAAGTTTAAGTGAGATGTGCTTACGATTTGCAACCAAATCAACCAGTGCAGACCTGGTTTGGAACAGGATAGACCAACTGAATGTGTGCGTTCTTGTTTTTGTCTCCAAAACAGAGCCTCTCAAGTTTGTTAGCATAATCAAAGCCTGTGGAAGTCCCCAAAGCAAAATACTTGAGCAATTTTTAGCATCATTCCTGTACGACATCTCCAAAACAGTTATATTCAAATGCAGTGCATATTAATAATTTACTTCATTGAGCCGAGCAGAGGACTGAGTCTGAGGGGTTCTCTCCTCCTGATGTAGTCTGGGGAAGGTGCTGCCTGGGCATGGGAGGCAACCAGCGCCCAGCTTTGGTTTCCTGGTGAGAAGCTCTGCAGTGCCCATTGCTGCCCAAGCTGAGGGCCATCGCTGGGATGCGGGGCCATGGGAGCTGTCGAAGGTGGCTGTCCCTGGCCCTGCATGGGTGGCTGGGCTGGCAGAGCCCTCGGGGTGGAGTCGCTGGGTGGTACCTGGTGGGGGGAAGGAGAGAGCTGAGGCACAAAGGGGTTGTGGAGAGGCCCAGGGTTTGGGGGGTTGAGGGAAACCGGGGAGAGACTGGGTTGGGTCTTTTGAATATGAGTGTGATTAATTTGTGTTTTTATTCTTCTGAAAGCAAGGGTCACCTTCACGTCTGAGGCTACTCTGGTCTTTGGACCAGTTGGCTGTTTTTATTTTCATTCCTAGCAGTTTCAGATGATTCTTGATGAGTATTTCAAAGAGAGATTAAAGAGCCTTTTCCCCAGTGGAGAGCACTTTACTGCAGCTCTGACTTTGATCTAATTTAAATGTGTGATCCCTTGCTAGTTTCAACTCTGCTTGACATGTGGATGGCCTTCCTTTGACAGCAGTTCAAAGACAGAATAATTGGATAGGATATGATGTGATATAGGGAGGTCTTAAGACATGATGGAAAAACTGCTTATGTCCCTACCAAAGCTGAAGTTTATAGTTGCTTTTTTTTCCCCTTTTTTTATTTATATACTGCACTTTTTGGTAGATTGTCTCTGTGATAGGAACACCAACCTGTGTGCATGGGAGGAGATTTTCACTGGTATAATTTGTTATTTTTTCCTTACTTGTCTACTTTGTTTTCAGCTTTCTGTCCTCAGCTGTGTCATTGAAATCAGTTGATTAGCATGCTTTGGATTTGTGATGTTAGTGCTTGTGAAAAATGAATGTTCATTCTTAACATTCAGATAGATGCATGACTGGCTTTTTTCTTGACGACACAAACCAGGTAGAACAGCAATCTAGTTTTAGAAAAACAAAGTTCAGTGTAAGTGAAGCAACCTGAGGGTAACATGTAATAATATCCTGTCATCAGAACAGGAATTTTTATATGCCTTTTCCAAAAAAACCTTATTCATACTTGTATGAATAAAATGTCCATTGAATATTGCTGGATAACTTTTTAGAAAACCGTAACTTTCTGCTGATTGATGAATATTTCTTATATCAGATTTTTTGGAAGCCCTAATCCTTTCAAATAAAACTCACAGAGATGCAATAGTGTAAGGTTTATGTATTTCAAAGTTACACCACTGGAGCTTTAAACTTGTTTAAATATATACTTTAAAAATCAATCTCAGTGGACCATGCTTAGCTGGATTCAGATGTGCCCTGTATTCATGAAGTTTCATTTGATCAGTAGCCACTGTAAGTTAGTCTAAAATAGACTTAAATCCAGGGAAGAATGTCCATACTAGGTTTGTACAACTTTAACTGAATCAGTTTAAAGCCATGCTTTTAAGGAAAGCAGTGGAAGTTTGAATATTTGGAAGACCTCAGCCACTTCAAATTTACCTAACTGCAGGAGTTTGAGTATGCCGAATGGGTGTACCAAGTATAATGCAAGGCTTAAAGTTAAAGGAAGAGATTTTTCAGTATTCACCAACTTGAGTGAAAGTTGACCTCTACTGAAATCAGTGGCAAAACCCCAGTGATTGTTTTGTAGGGTCAGTGTACATGTTTGCAGCAGTAAGTCCTGAAAAGGACTGTTGCACTTTGTTTTTTAAAGATGAGTGAACTTTTTATTTTCTTATCCAAATAGACAAATTAATAATTATTAATACAACTAGGCACCTTGAAGGGAATTTACATGAATATTCTGTTAGCACTCAGTGGCCTCAAATCTGAAGCATATTTCATAAATGCATCTACTTCCACCCAAACTCTCCGATTTGTTTGGCTGAGTCTCCAGAATCAATCTCAGGTGTGGACAAATCCATGCCATTTGGAAAAGTTTTCTTTATTCATGGGAAAGCAATGAGGGAAGAAAGGGCAGTTTGTTTCATTGTGAACCAGGGGGATATAATTTGGCTGTGAAATCTATTGTTCACCACCCTGAAAACAGCCTGAGATCTAGGCCAAGCTATTCAAGTTTGGGCGGAAGCATCTAATTTCAGGAAAGCTTCTAAAAAAGCACAATTTGTTTAAAGCAACAGATTTGTAATGTATTTATATAGTTAAAATTACTTTCTCGTGGTATATTTTAGGTAGTTTTTTATTTTACTTTTTCTAATAGTCTTGCAGAACAAGTTTTAAACCTTCCACACCAAAATGCAACAGAAATCAATATTGTCTTCTGCCAGGCAGGATTTGAATGGTGCTAAAAGTCAACGTGATAATTTTACAGCAACAGTTTAGCATAACCTTTTGATTGCCAGTTGAGGGAAAACATAACATTGCATGCCTGAACCTATGAGGGTGGTTGTAGTTGGTAACAGGTCTGCTCAGACGCTGAGCATTTGCCTCTGAGGTTTTCCATCGGCATGCCTGGCAAGCAAAGCAAGGAGCTGGGATTCCCAGAGGAGTAATTCCTATTGCTGGACATTTTGTCTATCTCATGCTGTAATGAAAGGAGGGGGCTGCTGGTGCACACCACCCGTGGGTTACTGGTTACTGCCTGCTAGCTTGGATTGGTACTTGTTTCTTTGTTGTAGTGGAAACGCAGCTTTCCCTTAGGACCAAGTCTTACCTTAATTCTGGTCAGTGTAGTGTTGTCTCCTGGCTGACAGGCACTGGAGCAGGTGAGGAAACAAGCAAGTTTTAGTACTAAATCATAGGGATATGTAACTCTGCCATTAGGAATGAAAAATAAAGCCTTCTGCACTTGTGATGTCTACATACAACTGGTGGGGTCACTTCAGCAAAGCAGTCCCCTGGGTAGCAAACCACCCCATCTCTGAAGGAGAGCCTGTCAGAAGGCGGTGCTGTCAGCATACAGGTACATGGCTACTGTAAAATCGCTGTCACTTCGTTAGTGTCGGACTTTCAGAGTTGTAAAAGGCAAGTAGCCAGTAGGCAGTAGGCATTTGCACCACTTCCCTGGCCTGATTCAAGTCCCAGCACGCTGTGCCCCAGGCTGTGCTCGAGCAGGCTTCTAAGTTGCAAGTCCAGAAAGTACCAGAGCCTGTGCTTTAACTGGAAGCACATACTTTGTCATGCAGAGGTCTGTGCATTGAGAGCTAAGCACATGCTTAAGGGGTTTGCTGAGAAATTTGTCTTAGTGAGTCCAGCTCGTTGGCATCAGCAGGATACGTTTAAGAGCCCAACAAAAGTAGCAAGCACAGCCTAAGAGTGAGGGCTCTCAGGGAGCAACTGCAGCTAAATGTCCCTTTTGAAGAGGGGGCAGAACCCTGTGTGGTCAGTGAGCAGACAGCTCTGGTGAGGAGAGCCCGTAACTAATGTGCCTTGGGTTAAAATAAGGGAAGTGGCTTTTAGAAGACTTTGTAAACATTTTGTAAGCTGTTCACTGGGAGCCAGCTACTGAGGTTTTTACTACTGATGCTATTTAGGAAAGTAGATTTTCCCTCATAGATTCTGCCTTGAGGTGGTCTATCACTTTCCTGTATGCCTGTCTAGAAGGCGGTAGCTTGTGTTAGTAGCTCTCCTGTGCAAACAGGTCCCACTTCCTGAAGTTAAAAGCAAGGGTTTTTAACTGAGCTGGAAGGACTTTGTGTCAAGCCCAGGTCTGGGGCAGTCTGCTGATGGGGTTAGACACTGAACTTCCTGCTGCACTCTGCAAGCAGGTGTCCAGCTGGTCTGTTACCAGCACACACCAGCGGATGGATGCCCCTCACCCTGCTTTCTCAGCAGCTTCTGGTAGCACAAAAGGGAGAGCTGGGCAGTTCCTCTGCCTGCCATATGCTATTTAATTCATATGGTGTTCTCTTGCATTTCTAAAGGGTGCACAGGGCTCGAGTTGGGGTCTTTTGAATTTGAGGATCCAGTTTGCTTTTGGAGGAGATGGAAAAAGAGCTTTGCATTACCAACTTTGGTCTAAAATGCCGCAGCAGTAATTCTCTCCCATGTCCCAGCTTCATGCAACTGCATCTGTAGACATAAAGATGGGTCACATCCAGGACCCTCTGATGCTGGTGACTACTCTTGAGCCAGCACTTGAAATTAAGTTGAAAGTCACGTTACAAAAATAATGCTTTTACATCCTGACTTTGAGTCCCGGTGCAGCTTGTGTGAAAATAGGATTAATGCTCTTGGCAGGACTATGGTAAAGAAAGACAGTTTGTAGGACCTGGTCCTGTATTAGCATCCAAGTCACTTCTTGACTTTGCTTTGTTGAGGACAGTCTTTGTTGAGAAAGGGTTTATTTTCTGTAGGATGGGTAAATACGATGCTACACCGTGGCTACAGAAACCAGATGCAGTCCCTAGCAGAAGGCAAACCTCCTTCCTGGCTCTTACAGCCTTAGAATTACATCTGGTAATTTTCTTAGAAAATGCTAAAATAAGGAGAACTAAGCTGTTTGGTAAGGGAAGAAGGGAATGAGGGTGGGGAAAGGCAAGGGAGAGGATAAACCCTGCAGTACTGTAGTTTGTGATAATTTGAAGGAAGAGGGCTTGCGTTTCCCTCATGCTATCTACAAGCACAGAGTCCACCCTCCCATCAAGTCAAGGGCGCAAGCATGGAGACAGATGTGCTCCAGCTGCAGCTGTGCCAGATGAAAAGGTGGTGACCCTTGTCCACCCCCTGCTGCAAACACCCTTATCTCTTTGCTGAAGCTTACCATCCATCCAGCAGAGCTGCTCAACGTCAGAACAACAGGAGCTTGTTTAAACAGTTTGGTGAACAGTTAATGCTAGGTGCACAGCTGTTTTGGGAGGGTGCATCCTCCTTAACACGGAATTCATGCACTGAGCCAGCAGAAAAAGGATGTAGGTTTTGATCCAGTAAATTGATGGGAGAGAATGCAAGGAGAGCTTTGCTTGGCACACCAATCTCAAAAAACCCAACTCCAGAAGTGTAAGCCTACTGCCTGCCTTTCGAGTGCCCCAAACCGTCGGAATAACCAGTCCTTACACAGTACATGGGAAGATTTTTCATAGGGTGTCTTTTCAAAGGCTCTTCGAAGGGAAATTTGCACTTACAAGGATACTTTATATCTTCAGTGGCCTCAAAATTAATGAAATGGATACAAACCTGCTCAGTTCTGGTTATGCAAAGACACTCATACAATAAAGATAATTGATCTGGTTAAGTGATTATAGATCTGACCTGGGCCTTTTACGCTTTATGAAGCCAGACTATACTATACTTTACTATACTATGCTATGCTATACTATACTATACTAGTTTTACTGAGGGACTTGGTTGTAAGTTCATATAATTCATTAGCAGATTTTTGGTGTTATTTTTTAAAAATGTATGAACATAGTTTTATATTCAAGCAAACATATATATACACTTTACCTAGTATGTCCACTGTTGTTAAAATTAAGCCTTGCAGTAACCAGCTGGCATCTGCATAGGAGTAAAGCCCTATTATGGCAACTCCTGAGATGCTAAGTGTATCAGTATTTAAGATAGTCTTACACACATCTATTTATAAATGCAAGAGACAGTTAGTAGCTTTTATTTGTTTCCACATTGTATTAGCAAGGTATTGAGTGGTGCATGGCAGTTGTGTATCTATAATATAGCAGGTCAAAAGCTTCAACAGCTTTCATTTGTACATTCAGTAATATTTCTAATTGTAATTATTGTTAGTAATTTGAAATTCCAGTTGCATTTTCTGAACATAAAGACGGCTTTGAAAAAGAAACAAGAGCATGCGTGAGACATTGAGGAGGTCAGGAAATTCTGCACTGAAGTATTTATACATTTTATTTATTTATTTATCATACACTAAGACCTGAGCCCCTGGTTCAAGAAAACATTTCCCCATGCTGGCCATTAGAAGATTTAGAAAACCTAATTCCATTTCTCATCTAAAGCTAAGGCCAGGTTTTCCTGAATCAGGAACCAAGCAGACTAAGCCATTAAAACCATCATAATATCCTTTTGAGTGGCCACGGAAAGTGGCAAGACCTTCTTGGCTGCTTCTTGTAACTTACATTACTAGAGAACCTGAGGAATGCTGAGAGACCCAAAGATGCTTCTGCAATGCTCACCTCATGATCCAGATGTAGAAATATATAAATAACAAGTACTCGTTGCACCCTAATGTTTGTAATATCACTGTCACAAGGTACCATTTGCAATAATTGAAATTCACACTTCATAAGATACCAACAAGTAGGGGTTTTATTTTTTAAGTTTTTTGGGGTTTTTTTTTAATAATGTTCTTTTAGTAAGGAAGTAACCTTCCTTTGCCTGGTTTTCCCCGGTTCCCTTTAACAGTAAATGGCTCTGGTTAAGTGTGAAGATCTGTCTTTCAAATGGATGTCATGTGCTAGCAAATGCTTGGGTGACGCTGACATTTATTGTCGCAGCTTTATGACAGGATGATTATAATTTACAGCGGGCAAGGATCTCCACCTTGAAATCCTGCAGTAAAAATGACCCCACCACTCACAAATGCCGTACTTCCCTATTTCCACTGCATTGTTTTGGTTTCAGGTAGGTCAGTAGATCTCCATTGTAGAAGAATATATCACATCATTGCTATTGGTGTGAATTGCAGTAGGGCTTGTTGGGAAGTACAAGAGCAACGATGGAGGTGTTTTACAGACAGTGGGGGGGGTGCAGGGAGAAACTGGAAGCTTGTATTCCATCAGCTCTTAAAGACTTGGGGATTTTTCAGATTACAAAAGACAAAAATGGAACATAATATATAAAGTACTGCATCAATCTTTCATAAAGGTTTGTACAATGTTCAAGATTTTTATAAAGTGAGCTTCCACATGCCCAGCAAGCACGGAGATCAGCCAAGTTGTTCATCCTGAATTCTCAAAACAATCCTTTTCTTTCAGTAATTCTCACTGGAGAGCCAGAACCTCTGTAACATACATTTCTGTACCTCAAAATTGTATTGTGAAATTGCACAATGCTTAGGTCAAATGAGCAAGCACAGAACTTGAACTACAACAAGTTCTTGGAAGAAGCCAAAGCAAGATGGTTGTGGAATAACTTTGTTCTTAAGGATTTTTGTTTAAAAAGGATGACAGAAGCAAAAGGCACAAAGCATGATTCTGTAATTATTCAGCACCCATGGAGAGTGAGTGCAAATGAGAGTAACAAGGCATCACAAAAAGCTGGTGATTGTGTAATCAGGATACTGGCACATTCTGTAGGGATTGCATTTACGCAGAGGTTTGCCTGAATAGTATTTGACCTTTACAACTCTTGCGCTCCTGATGAAAGGTATTGATTCCTGGTGAGAAATACTGCATCCCTTTATCAGGGAGAGAGGGTGAGATACTCCAAAAACAATGTCTCTGACTCAGTTCTTGCCCTAGCTTCACAAGTACACATTTTATCTGTCACATACATGGTTGTGTAAACATGCTAGCAGCAATCTGCATACCTGAGAGATGAGCTGGTATGCAGTGAACCTTGCCATGCATTGAAGATTTAGGAACAGATTTTACTTAATGTTCCCCTGAGAAACAGTTTGACTTCACTGTCTGTTCTTGTAAAGCTGAGTATCATTACTAGGCCCTTAACACAGCAGTATTTGTAGGAGATGACTAAAGGAATGATAGATTACATTCATCCTCACATTGAATGTTTGTTTTCAAGGCTGAAACCAAACTAGGCAGATGTTTGTTTGGGTTCTGGGGATGTGGGGGGGCGGGTTTGCAGTCTGTCCAAGTCATGTGCAGTCTGAAATCCCTCGTAAGGTTTGGCAGTGGTTCAGGTCTGTCAGCTTCAGCCAGCGGGGATGTACAGGAGGGCAGGACGGGTGCTTCTCTTCAGTCCATGGTTCCTCTGGTCACAGACAAGTGTGTGGCGAGCAGCCCCACAGGGTGAGGTTCACTTCTGCCTACACCCCTGGCACAAGCATGGCAATGGGGATTCATATACTGGTAGATCAGGATTTCACTAGAACAAGAAGCTGAGTAGACAGACCCATTAATCCTCAGGTATGTTACACAAGCTTCAGGAGCCCCTGCCCTCCCTCGCACCTCCTCCCCTGTCTCATCTAGCATTTTTTTGGACCAGGCTTTCATTAGCTCAGCACTTTTGATAGCTCCCATTTATGCACTAAAAAACATGGCTGAATTCTCAGGAGTGTTGGGCCCCTGCTCACCACTACAGGGTAACGGGTGCTGTTGGGTGCAGGCTCTCTTGAGAAACTTCCCTTTGTTTTCTTCTCCTTGCATGGGCTTTGCCCATCCGTGGCACTGCGGTCCAGGTGAGTTTGCAGGTATGTACCTGTAAGGGAGCAAGTCAGCTGGTGTAAGGACAGCTGGTTTCTGCACGTTGGGGCCACTTCTAGCCCCTTCCAGAGCCAAGCCCAAACTGGTATATTTACGTAGTGCTGTCCCTGACCTAATAAGCCCTATCAGAGCCAGCCTAGGTCTGCACCCTGTGGTCAGCTCTGCATCACCAAGGCACACAGGGAGAGCCCCAGTGCCAGCAACTGCAGGGGTCTGACATGTGTTTAAATCATATTGTGGCCCAGCAGTTGGCTATTCAAGATCTGATCATTTCCTGGAGCTATTATGGAAAACTTTTTTTTGTACCATTACTGAAGTCTTAGGTACTGAATGCAATCCCTACTATGGCTTGTTCTAAAGCAGACTGTGATGAAACCATACGGATTTCTTTGAGTTGTGTGCGTGATGAGTTTTCTACTTTATGGTGCATCAAAGCTGCAGGAAGCACAGCAATAAAGGTGACTGATGTGAGCACCTTTTGTTTGATTTGGGATCAAATGACACTGTCTGGGTTCCTTTTCACTGAGTGGGAAGATTCTGATATTTCCAGCCGTAAGGAAGAAAATGTAGGTGGAACTGAGTGCAAATGCACATATAATGTATCTTCATTTACAGCCAGACAGAAAACAAAATAATCAGTGGTTTTCTAGTAATACCATTCTACGCAAAATAGCTTTTTATTAAGTCAGCTTAGAAGTGTTAAAATGGTGGAGCCACAGACAAAACATTTGTTACCTTTTGAAATGAGTTACAATGGTTTTGTCATACTTGTACAAGTATTATAAGGTCAGTCTTTCTGTATGTTTGTTTTACAACTTGTTGTAGAATAGTCTTCTATGCATAGCTGTTCCACTTGCCTGTGTAAGTTACAAATTTAACAAATGAAAGCATGCATTTTTCTCTGTTTGCTGGTAACCTATGAAATTAGAAACTTGTATTTCTGTGTTTTTAATGTGTTATACTATAAACAAAATTCACAGCACTATTGTCTATGGAATATCAAAAAGTTTTATTAGAATGAATTACTTTAAATGTTTTGTCATTTGATTTAATAATGTGTCAGACATCTACACTAAGACAATATAATGTTTATCAATAAAAATATCCTCTCTTTGTACTAACTTAACACTTCAGGGTGTGCTTGGACATAGGAGTAGAGCACCCCTGTGGGTCACAATCCCAATGATTTATTCATTTTTGGCATAATTCTGAGAATACTTTGTACCACTCATTTGTTCTGAACATTGAATTAGGGAGTGATGGAAGAAGAAAAGAGAGTTTTTTATACTTTGTATTTCCTCCACCACTTAATGTGCATTTGCTGTAAAGGGGTGTGCACCACAGTGGTTCCTGTACACGTCAGCTGGCTTGTGTGACCTCTACATGTCGGAGTCTGTATGGAAACAAACACTGAGGGAATTTTATTTGCTCTAACAAGTCAAGTTCTGCTATCTTACAACCATACAGATCTGAAATTACTGCATTGAAGTTAGTTACTCTCTTCCAGACAGAGGGCAGTGGGAGCTGATTGTCGCTCTCAGCAGGAAGGATCCTGTGCCTGTGACCATTCAGCCATTGACAGCTGTGGTTATGAGATCCAGTCCTCCCTCTGAAGTTATTCCTGGAGTAGTATTTTCAGTAGTGCTTGGAATAATAATGAGGAGGAGGTGGTATTATAATGGTTCTGATGCAGCCAGTTCCCCTCACAGAAAGCTGCAGAAAACCTGTGGAAAGGGCTTGTTAGAAGGCACTTCTAGGGTAGTACAGTACTTGTGCTGCATTTATTCTCTGCACTGGCTGAGCACACTGCAGTTTTGCCTACTGCATCTGAGCCTGCCTTGGTGACAAGACTCGTTGCTTCTACCTCATCGCATGTGAAGGCCAGGACTCTACAACTGACCTCCCCCCCATTATACTTTCTCCAAAAGAAGGGCTTGAGATCCTTGAATGAAAAGGTGTGTAATTAGGATTGGCTAAAAATACCTAAAATACCTTTGCATACATCTTTGTAACAGCCACTGCCAAAACGATACCTTTCTTTGTAGTACCCACCATGTTCACAAGAAGCAGTGGTATGTCTTAGGCAGAAGGGGTTATTTATTTACAAATCTGCAGCTATTTCCAGGTGCAGAAGAGTCATGCAGTGCAGAGAAGGCACACATGCTGATCCCATGTCTGTCCATGAATACAGGGATGAGGTGCAGCCTTTGATGTTTAAGCAGAAAAAGTCTTTCATCAGTGCAAGCACAGCAGTTGTCTTGAAAATATTTTCTCTTGAATCTATTGCTTGCTTTTCAGCTCTGTGTGCTGGCAACCCAAAAATTGTGCTGGAATCCATTTGGATGCTGTATCTCTGTAGAGACTTCCCCATGACTAGTTTTCTGGTTCAAAGATAATCTTGCTTTTCATCACAAGTTGGAGCTGTTCCAGTTGGCTGTTGGACTCTGAAGATATTCTTACTCCCTACCCCTTGCCAAGGTGATATGCCAAATATGCATCTTTTTTGATTGTCAGCCTTTTGAATACTTCACTTTAGAAAAATTTTGTGTAACTTACAGCCTGGAAAGGTTGTAAGAGGTCAAGGGGGTAATTTAAGTTTCTAGTCACTTTCATTAAAGTTAGGAAAATCAGAGTATTAGGACAAGCCACCATTGCTTTTGCTGGAGGAGTTATTGAAGAGTATGTATTTCATATTCATGTATTTTGCTTTTTTAGAAGCTGTTACTATGTCATCTTTGCAGTTATTCTTCAGCCATCACAAACCCTGCCTAAGCAAAGGTGTGAATTTTAGTGCAGAGCAAGGAAAAAAAAAAAAAGAAACATCATAGCAGAAATACAAAGTGGTGAAAAGAAAACTAACCCTCCTCTCCCACCTGGCCATGTTTACCCATCATAAAGATGCAAAACTAGGGCACAGATCCTATTTATTTTCCCTTTGGAGGTTACTTCTGGCTTGCTTTACAGAGGCTCAACTTGAGTCTTTGCCACCCAAAAGCTATTTGCTTTGAAATACCATTTGCAGAGATAAGAGATCTTTTCTCTCTAAGTTGCAGATAACAGTCTCCCTCCAGGCTCTGCCCAATTGATTCTGACCTGTTTATTACATCTTTTGCTGCTTAAACAAAACTGCATCTGCCTGTGTTCTCAGCATAATGTCCTCTGATTGATAACTTAAGTCTTCAGTCATCCCAAAATCATGTTTCCGAGAGGATTGAGTAATGAATGTCCCTGCTGCTGAGGGACATATCTTTTCTTTTTTGTTTTAATCTTTGGAATAACATCTTAAAAAACAAACAAAAAAAAAAATCAAAAAAGCTCCCGAGGTGCAGGTTTTCTGGTTGATCTTTCCTTCCCTTTATACCACAAGACAAATTCTACTATATGTACATCCACAATACATACCCTAACCTGTACTGGAGCATCAGACTAATTTTCTTTCCCAAACATCATTCTTTAAGCCAAAGAGAATCCGTCACCATGCCCTGCTCCCTAAGCCTACCTTCACCTGCCACAGTGCAGCCGATGGTCCTGCTGCACAACTGCCCACACCACCACTGTGGACTGCAGCATCTGAGGAACCAGGACTTTGACCTCATGCCTGAGGAATTCAAGCACTTGCCTTTCTGTCTGTTAACCCAGTGAAGGAGGGAGAGCTTGGAGATAAGCCTCCACCCATGTTTTTTAACCTCTTGGTGCTGCAGCTTCCTGGGACACAGGCAACAGAGCGAGCCTGTGCTTGCAGAGCAGGACATACCACCACCACTGCTCAGCATCCGAAAGAAGTGCAAAGGACAGAGCCACCTGTTAAGAGAAGCCATGGGGTTGCAGATCCAGGAAGGCCTGAGGCATTTCCATACACCTCTCTGTCACAGCCCTGGGCACTTGGCTGCAGGCATCTCTCAGTTCATTGGGCTGGCTAGTGAGTCTTCCCACCTGAGGCTTCTCCTTGGCCTTGCACAGGGTGCCTAGACACGTTAACCACATCCTGGAGATTGAGCACTTAATGGTTTAGGGCTTTCAGTGCTAAAATCCTTTCTTAGGCAGCCTTCAGGTTGCTGGTGGGCTGCACAGCGCTTTGAAACAGCAACTCCCAAGTCCTTGGCGCTGGGAGGTGGATGCACACGGGTACTCCCAGCACATTGTGCTTTCTAGAAAGCTCCTGAAGTAAAGGCAACATGTGGCTGTGCCTCTGAAGTATGCAGACACAGAACTTAGGACAAACTGCAGGTATGTTGGTTTTGTGTGTGTTTTTCTTCCCTGCTGCAATGGCAATCATCCCCCTTAGTGTAGCAGAGCATCTGCCCACTTCCTCTCCAGCTGCTTCAAGTGGGCTGCAGCTACCCTTCAGAGAGGAGGCGGCTCATCTTCCACCTCTGACTCTCGGAAACAAACAGCCCTCTGTAATTGGTGTGAGCCCTCTTCACAGTGCCAAGCAAATCACTAGAGAAGAGTAGCACAGAATAAACAAAAACAATTAAATACCACAGCCTGGAGAGAACAGGTGCAATGAAACCACTTCAAACCAGAGCAGTTGCTCACTGCAACTGCTTGCACAAGAAGATTTTACAAATGAGCCTTTAAAGAATGAATGAAACAAAAGAGTGGCATAATTAATGTATCAGCTGCAGTGGAAATGTCTCAAACAAGTAACATTAAAAAGAGAACTCTGCTATTATCTTTGTGTGTGTGAACTTAAAGCAACACTTGTCCTGCCTGAAATTCTTTTGTGCTGACTGCAGTGAGAGCTTAGATTTTGGAAGTGTATTTTCTAATGTTGCAGAGCAATGCCATCTAGGGCATATAGACTTACAAATACCAACCAGAATGCTATCCATCCTTCGTGACAGAGCCTGCTGGATTGAATATTGATAACTGGTTCATCACATATGCATTAGGCCTGTTGGGGTTTGCTCATTTTCATTATCAGCTTCCAGTTTTCCAGAGTATGCTCTGTGTCAGATATTAACGGGTAATTTTGTCTCAACTAGAAAATAATGAGTCTGTATACACCTTATTTCCACCGTAAATCCACTTGAGAGCTTTCATCTGCAGCACAGCAGGGATTATCAATGGTCTCTCTAATCTTCAACTACTCAAGGACTCCACCGTGACTGTGATGTGACTGTGATTAGAACAGCGATACACTCAGACAGCAGATTAAAACATTAAACGTAACAGGCCAGATCTTGGCATCCTAATTCAAAAAGCTACTTACTCTGTTACTGAGATCCTCCTGTTCAAACCAAGCCACCTCTAGAACATGGGTCCACATCAACTGAAAATGTCTCAGGAACCTGGCCCAGTTGCAGCTCTGTCCTCGCTCCTGGCTGTCGCAGCTCTCTCCAAGCTGAAGATGAAGCAGCAAATGTAAGTAGGTAACAATCCACTGGGTTCAGTGGAAGTCTATGGCAATAAGTTCTTTTGAACCTGGACTCATATGTATTACACTTTAGGTAATGTCTTTTCTTTTGCTTCCTACCATTTGACTTCATTATGCCTTTCTAAAGAATGGTAACAATATTTAGTGGCACTTTAAGCCAATAGTGCTTACTTCTGTAATATAACACTAATTTGCTCCCCACTGGAGAAAAGCAAGGGCTTTAACTCTCAAATCAATCTCAGAAGATCCTTCAAACCAAGGCTGCACACCAAGCTTCTGGACCAGCAAGCTTCTTCCCACTTCTGTAGGACTTATGCTCAGAGCTTATCATCTTCAGATTACTGTCCTTGTAGGGCATAGCTGTTTTTACAAGCAACTCCAAACTGAAGGCAAAATACTTGACTTCAACTTGAAAGCACATTGGGTAATGTCAATATTTCCAATAATAAAGACAAGAGCTTTTAACATAGCTGCAGGCTTTCTCCCCTCCCCTTGAATAATGGCAGTCTTGTTACTACCTTAGCAAGGGGAGGGCCTGATTCTCCTACGAGTTTGTAGTGATCTGGCTTGGCTGCCAAGAGATAATAAAGCAAATGCTGTTGCTGCTGTAGAATGGCATCACTTGTGGGCACAAAACCACACGTGCACGCAGGCACAATGAAGCAGTGGAAGGCTTGGGAAGCAATGAGCAGATGTTAACAGTATTAATTAAGAAGCAGAAATTACATTAGTAATTACATTTTTGTTGGGTCTAGTTAAGCGGTGCACTGTTCAAACATCATGCTGAAGTGACAAATAATTAATTGATCACAGTTTTCACTAGTGGTCTGTTTTCCAGTAAATTGGTATGGTCTGTGTCACTTCTCATTGTAACTGGAGATTTGAAGCACAGTTGACTTTATTTAGCAAACAATTTTATGGCCAGGCTACAAACACTGTTTTTTTCCCCTTTTTTTCTTCTTCAGTAGTGTTGCAAAGATGAAAGGATGACTCACAATCATTGCTTTCCTGCAAGTTAAGACAGTTGGCAAGAGGAGGACTGGAAATGCCAGTCTGTGTTTTTTGGAAGCTGATGAGAACATGTTCTCATGTGCCGATACCACAACCACCATCACCAAGGCAGAGGCTGTTTTTCTCAGTAGCTGGTACTTCCAAGTGCTTTAATGTCTGCTGGACTTATATCCAAACTTGAATCAACTGAAGTCATTGTGCTTCAGCTGTGGGTCTGAGGCAGTGATTCAGAATTCAGGTGGAGTGAGGAAGCGATTACCCAAATACTGGTTCTACCAACCCCTCCCTTCTCCCCACACAGTGTCATGTAAAAAAAGAGATGCATTCAGTGGTGTGGTCAGAATATGGCTCTGATTCTTCCCAAGTTCCTCAGGATTACTCACAGCTAGTGTCTGGCAGTCGTCGTCTCCCTGGACAGAGATCTCACCGCTACTCTCATGTCACTTTGGCTCAGGCTGTAGAGAAAGGAATAGCATTTGGCACGTACACAGCTGGAATGAGCTTTCATTGGCAGCTGGAGGCTCATTACTGCGCCTTCCCTTCTTGCTCCCTGATCTAATGAGGCTGCTGGTGAGGAGATGGGATCAGATGCCATGGCCCTGGCATCTGGATTGCTCTTGCCCTGTGCTGTGCAGAAGCTTTCTGAGAAACTCAGCGTTCTGGTCCACACACTGTTTGAGAGCTGAGATCTCAAACTGCTTCTTCATCACTTGTATGGATATGTGTTTTATTTGAATGCCATTTTCAATAAAATACTTCAAATTAAAGAGAGTGAGGTAAAAAGTAAGTGCTACTGAGCGAGAAATGCAGTTTTGCAGCATTTCCACTTACTCGTTTCCTGGCTTTCAGGAACATGCGTGAAATCTAGCTGCTGTCGGATGTCTCATCAGAACCTCATGATGGAAATCTGTCTTGATGTGGGGGAGTGTTGAAAAGCTGTTGGCCAGATCTCCCTTCATGGAACAAGACTGAGAGAGTTGAACTTAAGAGCACAGCACCGTGAAATAATAAAAGAGTAATTTCCTCCCATGGATGTAGTGACTAATAATCATAAACAACTTGATTCCAGTCCTCTGCTATCAACCTTAAAGGAAAAAAAAATAACTGAAGAAGCAAAAAGAGTGGCTCTGTGATGAATACAGAAAGTAGAAGACACACATTTTCTCCTTCCATATGGGAGAGGCCATATGAAAAAGCAGAACTGATTTGAGGTTTTTTCATAACGTTTGTCCAGCCTGATTTTTATCCTGTTTGTGTAGCCTTTAGTTCAATAAATACAAGAGTGCTGTATACTTTAATAAATGCATGCTAATGCCCTGCAGTTAATGGCATGACCAGTAAAAAGAGGTAATTGTGCAGGCAGAACTGGGAAGGGAACCGAAATCTCTTGAAAACCAGATTAATCCATGAGACATTGTCTCTTCCAAGAAACATTCTCCAATACCACCTCCAAGCTTTTCACTGAGAGCAAGCAGGTAGCAAACTTAGGTGTTCAAGAGGTGTCTGGATGTGGCGCTGGGTGATATGGCTTAGTGGTGATGTAGGGTAGGGGTTGGACTGGATGATCTTGAAGGTCTCTTCCAACCTCAGTGATTCTATTCTATGAAACTATGGTGAATATGCTCGGCTCATCTGAGTAATAAGGCAAATTTTTACACAATAAGAACTTTATCAAAATACAGTAATGAGGATGTGAAGCGAAGTACAGTACTGGGGAACTGCTGTATTGCCTCAGCAGGGAGAACTTAAAAGTAGGACATAAATTCCGGGTTTGAAGCTATTTCTTTGCCAGACATTGGTGTCTGTGCTCATGGAAATGGCAAGAGGCAGCCATCAGCTGGAAGTCAAAGCATTCAACCTTCAGCCTTCTCAAAACGCACCCCCAGGGATTAAGTCACATCCCTTTGCCTGCTCCATTCATTCAAATGGTGGCTGTATCTGTGCGACAGTTCCAACGCTGCCAGGCAGCAACAAGATTAACCACTTTCCCATTTTCAGGATGTCAGCATCTCATCTCACCAATTTCAGGGCCCAGAAAATTAATGATCAGCTCAATTTTATTCTCACATTGGCAAGATTGCTTAGCCCAGCCAATCCAGAAGGACCAGGATCATTGTCCTACCCAGATGCAGGGAACAGCCTCACCTACAGTGATATTAGATGTTTGCCTCATTCCCCCTAAGCAGTGTAACATAGCCAGGAGGTTGCTCTCGAAGGGGAAATGATTTTTTCAGGGGGAGAGAAGGCAAGATGGCTCTGCTGCATGCACCAGGCAGGCACAGGTTAGCAGTAGAGCAAGCAATGCTCACAGATATCCCGTCTGAACAGGACCGGCAAGGCTATGCTGGAAAGGCTGCTTTTGGGGAATCCCCAGAGCTGGGGAGGAGCAAGAGTGGCTTCCCTGGTCTGGGGTGCAGCTGCACCAGCTCTGCCTTGCAGCCCCGGGGAGCCAGAGCCCCATCTGCCTGGGACTTCCCTCGGTGCTCTCCTACTCAGCTTTTTGAGGTTCATGGTGTCTCTCTTGTGGCTTTTGACTCTATGAAGTTTTGGAGTATAGGCTTACAGGGTCAGGCACTAGTGGATTCTGAACTAGGAATTATTCTCTGTGACACTGACATTTTGATGAAGATGGAATATCCTCTGGATCTGGAAAATGAAGAGGTGGAACAAGGAGAGATTCTGCCTTGCTGTATAGAGAAGGTCATGCCTGAGCCCAGAACAGCTCAGGATCCCAATAGCAACCTTGCTACAGCTTGCAGAAAAACTAGTTGGCTCACTTCTGTGGGCTTTGTTCACGTGTTGGTTTGTGGATTTGTTTGGTGTTTTTCTTCTTTCCATGTGTGTAAGTATATATGTGCCCTCTGCTCACTGTATGAAAAAGTCATTAGGAAAACTAAACAAAACAACTAGGTCTGCTTTGTTCTTAAAAGGTTTTTGCTGTGCCTCCTTCATGTAGTTGGATTCTCCTCTCCCTTTTCCTTTATTATAAAACACAGCTGAGTGCCAATGTTGTTTTGCAAACCAGAACAAGAAATCCGACTTAGGGCCCAAAGTGTACTGTGCACAATACTGCCAAGGGGTAAGACTTTGGGTGTACTGAAGTAATTGCTATCACATGCTGTAAACTGAAACACACATCATGTTTTAAGGTGAGAAAAGATCCCTCTGAAGTCATCAGTGAACATGGCCAGGCTCTGGAGGGCTGGGGTGGATGCACCTCCACAGCTGGGAGACCGTGCAGTGCAGCAGCAGCGTGTTCAGCACACAGGAGGTAGATCCCAGCGACCCTTCTGCCTTTCCTGTAAAAACGTGCTGCAGTTTCTCTTCTCCCTCCTGCAGAGCTCACGGCAATGTGGCAGGCTTCTAGGATAGGAGCCAGTGGAAGAGGAAAGTCTCTTGACACAGGAATCTCGGCTACCACAAGAGAAGCTAGCTGAAGGAATTAATAGTTGCTGCCAGGGTGTGACAACAGGTAAGCAAGTCTGATTCCTGTCCCCTTGGTGTCTGCTGAAGACACTGGAGATCCCAGTAACACTGTTTTCCTCTGTACTTGCAATGGAAATAAGACACAGGTGTTTTGATTTTTAGAGCTAAAGTACATACTGCCCAGGCCTAGTCAAAACCAAAGTCCATGGGAAAGCCTTCCTCACCTCACCTCACCTCATTTCACCTCACCTCGTTGTATAACACAGTGATGGTGCAGCTTGGAGAAGGGAAAGTGCCATTTCTTATCTGGACTAGTCAGGTCCTCTAGGGAACCCACCAATGCTTAAAGCCTTCTGCCTACACATTGCTGTCTGCTCCACACTCATATGATGACAAAGATAGCTCAGCCATTCATGGCTTGGAAAAATCAGCTTTTCTGCAGGCTTACTGTGTGTATAGAGAATCATGCCAAGCCCATGCTCACAGCTGGATTGAGGGAGGTCTGAATCAGGGATAAATAAGAAACACAAGCTGTGAAACTTCACCCCATATCTCAGGTACTTGAAAGGCTGTATGCAGCTAAGTCTTAAATCTCCTCCAGTCCTTGGAGCTCAGTTCTGCTCCAGTGTGGCCAGGCTGGTTATGTCCTAACCTGCCTCTCATTTACTGCCTCTTGTTTGCTCTTGTTCTCCTCTGTGGCTGGCAGGCACCTTACTGAACTGCTCCCAAACGCTTTTTGGGGGCAGTGGTGTCTCCCCCCTCTCTGTAAGGGTAGCCAAGGGCTCTGACAGCTATGCCAAGCCAGGCACTGCAAACCTGGACTTAGTACCATCTGCTAGGCTACCTAAGTAAACAGCAGCAGCTTCCAGAGGCAGCAGGACTGAGAAGTCAGTCACAGTATCCCTTGTGATAAATGCTGTTTAATGTCCAAGTTCTGTGTGGCATGCAGTGGAGCAGAAAGGTTTCAGCAGCCCTTGAGACAGCTTGCAGAACTTGCCACTGCTTTCACAACCGGCAAGCAGCATTGCTTCAGCTGCCTCCAGCTCACAGCAGAGAAGTTTCACACCGCTCTGGCAAAAGGCAGCTGTAAAGTACACGAAAGCTGCAGCAACAGCAGCTGCTCAGATGCATTAAGTGATTGCATCCATGAGCCAGCAGGGTCCCTTATGCCTGAAAATCAACGGCCACTTTCACAGAAGCTGTGGATTAATTAATGTAAATATGTAAATATGACAATTATATATATATGACATTATTTGTAAATATGACAGCATTGCTTTGTCCTACTGGAGCGAGTCCAGAGAAGGGCAACGAGGCTGGTGAGAGGTCTGGAAAACAAGCCTTATGGAGACCGGCTGAGGGAACTGGGGTTATTTAGCCTGGAGAAGAGGAGACTGAGAGGAGACCTTATTGCCCTCTACAACTACCTAAAAGGAGGTTGTAGTGAGGCTGGTGTTGGTCGCTTCTCCCCAATTGCTGATGGCAGGACGAGAGGAAATGGCCTCAAGTTCCATCAGGGGAAGTTTAGGTTGGAGATTAGGAAGAAGTTCTTTCCTGAGAGGGTGGTTGGGCACTGGAATGGGCTGCCCAGGGAGGTGGTGGAGTCACCGTCCCTGGGGGTGTTCAAAAAACGGGTTGATGAGGCACTTGAGGCCATGGTCTGATGGTCTAATGGGTAGGAATATGATGGGATAAAGGTTGGACTTCATGACCCTGGAGGTCCCTTTCAACCATAATGATTCTATGATACTTCCTCGAAGTCAGGTGGGCATCCACCTCTCCTTCTAATGATCTGAATTTGGGAACTGCTGCACCCCCTTTAATTAGATTTTCCCACCACTGTGTCTCTGGGTATGTTCCTGTGTTCCTGACCAGCGCTGACCTGCCAGCTGCTGCCTTCAGGGTGGCTGCTGGCATCTTTAATGATCCTGCACTGATGGAGAAGGCAGCTGTCACCCTCAAGTAAGTTACTGAAGTACTTGAATGCACCGAAACAAGTCCGACAGACTTGTGAAACAGCGTTAGGAGCCCGGGATGACCCGTGGAGCTGCTCATCCTCCCCGCACCCATCAATCTTCCCCGGCCCGGCAGCTGAAGTACCCGGGACGGACCCGACGGGTGCCGAGCCAGAGGGGTGTGAGGAGAACACCCGCTCCCCCAGGGAGGTACCGGGGCCTGCCCAGGACCCCGGGGGGTGCAGCCGGCGGGACCGCTCGGGGGGAGCAGGGGCCGTGCCCGGGCTGCGGGAGCGCCCCCGGGGTGTCCCCGCCGCCGTCACCGGCCCTGCCCCCGGCCGTGCGAGG